>JADRCH010007518.1:375252-455422 GCA_019843965.1 Rhynchomys soricoides | reverse complement strand
AAGTTACCTCTGCAGTGCTCCACCATTGAAAGTTACCTCTGCAGTGCTCCACCAAAATGGCTTTATCATCTTATCAAACATTGAGTGAGTTTCTAGTTTGGTAGCCAGCCAGGGGTCAAGTTCTTATTGGGAACTCCATGAGGACAGCACTTTGTTTTCAGCTGTGTTCTTAGGTTTCTGAACAGTGCTTAGCACATAGACTGTCCCCAGTAATGTTGCTAAGTGAATGAGTGGATGGAAAAAACTAGAACTTGGACCTAATTAGGGGCAGTCTTCCCAGAGCTGGCCATTTGCCCATATTTGACCTTAAGAAATAGTACTTCATCTGAAAATACAACTTTTGAGAGAGAACTGACTGGGCTGAGGCACAGGAGGCTCTTGGGGACCAGTGATGAGGAATTTGCAATTATGCCGACACTCAGCCCTCATCTAAAGGCAGGCTTCTTCCTTCTTGAAGCAGCCTCTAGCACAGGTTCTATTCCTCCATCTGACATCAAGAGCCACATGGGACATGGGGACTTTCCTTCACTCTATTCATGTGCTTCCAGGTGACTTGCTCATGGAATGCATCCTAGCCCAAGGTGCCATGTGTCATGATCAGTTCAATAGTCACATCAAGCTGAGAACGTGCTGAACAGCTGTTCTGGATACTGAACCTTCCCTCAGAGATCTTTGAGTCTTCCCAGGGGAGAATATAGACCTTTCTGGTCTCCAGAGTCTCTGGAATACCAGGCTGCACACTTGGCCATGTTTTGTCTGTCTTTTCCACTGCAGCTCAGCCCAGCCTCTCAAAGGAGAATGAGAAGTAGCAAGGAGGCCCAATCAAAGGGTCCTCCCTGTGAGGAGGGGACTTCTGGTCACCAGCCTCAAAGGCTCTGAGGTACAACCTGAGCCATCTGCATCAGTTGGATGGAAAGTGGGAAGGTTTAGATCAGCTTTTTAAGACAGTAGCAACATTGAACATGAAAATGTGTAAATATCCCCCTGAGGTGATGAAGGCAGGAAAAGGCTGGTTCTGGATGATGGACTGTCTCACTCCTGTCAGGGTATTCCAATGCGATAATGATCTTGTTTCTCACTCGTTGTGCTTGTGGTTATCAGGTTCTGGAGGAAGCCTTTGCTGAGTCCAAGTTATGAGTCAGTTGTACTGCTCCAGGGAGGGAGAAGCACCCAGTAAGCTGGCCTCAGGTCTAGACTGGAGAGACACATGATGAGAGATAAACTGGGTGGGAATTACACAGAGAGCCCCAGAATAATCAACATCCAGGTGACCTCACTTCCTCTCCCCATGCTCCCTGGTCTTTGCTCTTTACTCAGTGTGCTTCCAGTGTGAACTGCCTCAGTTCATCCACCCTTCACTCTCTGCTATCCATCCTGGACAGAGTGGCTGCTCTGGGTACATTGCTACTAAGTTCAGTTCCCTTGCCTTCCTACTTCTTACCAGTCACCTCTCTAGTTTTCTCTAAGCATGAGATGATGGAGGTCTTTCCACTTCTTTTCTACCTCCTTTGAAAGTTGCCAAAGAGGCAACTTCCCATCTAGGCTGATGATCTGGGTGTGGATAAAGGCTTTCCAGAGGCTCTTAGCTACTCACTGATTTCAGAGACGTTTAACTCTCCATAGCTTCTCCTTCGACATTGTCCTCCAGCTTGTGTTCTTTTATTGCTACATCCTCCACCACCTTGAACGCAGCACTTTTTTTGAATTTTGGAGACCCTAAACCTGATCATAGCTGATCGGACCAGGGATGTGGTATCTGTCTCAAGCTGGGAACCAATTAGACTCCATTACATTTCTCCTGAAGTTTAAGAACTAGGAGACAGGGGGCCCTATGAATTCATATTGGATTCACAATTAAATGGTTACAGATGAACAGACAGAGCTATGGCAGTATGCAAGGAGCAGGAGACATGGAGTACCTTTGTCTTCTAGGAAATCTCCATCGTACTTAAGCCACTGTGAACACAGTTCACTTCCCAACAAACATGTTTGCTAAGACTCTGCAAGCGAACTTACCTCCCACTTCAAAGTGCATCTCTATTCCTCACTAACTCTCCCTACCCCCAGGCCAGAGAAAGGCTGGTCCTGACTCCCTCCCACGTTCATCCCCATGTTCTTAACCCCATTTCCTCTGGGCCCATCACTCATTTTTGCCTTTTTCCAATCCCTAGCCCAAAAGCCTATTGACACGTTAAACATCCTAAAAATCAAAATTAGTTTCAAATTAAAAAGTTTACATAACAGAATACATATTGTAATGCATCGGAATGAAAGGGAGGAGAAGAGTGGAGAAAAAGAGGGGGATGGCAGAGGAGAAGTCAATCTCCTGATTGTCCTCACAGGAATTTCTGGAAATAAAATGTTCATTGACCCACCCTGCTGTTCTCCTAGACCGCCAACTCATCTTCTTCTTCTTTTGCCTTAAACAAATTGTTTGGTTTTAAAAACAAAGGGGGGGGGCAAGGCAGAGGGGGTCTGACGCGGTGAAAAGAGAGCAGGACAGAGTCGGAACATGGAGATTTGGGTCTCAGCTCTACCACTTCATTAGAACCGAGCATCACAAAACAAGTTCCTTCCCGGCTCGGAGCTGCAGCTTGGGAGGATGGTTGTGGTGAGCATCCCTCCCACTTTGCAGGGTTTTGCAATATTGCAGAATATTTCAGGATCCAGCCACTGAGATTACATGGGTGAGAAGAACTGACATGAAGGACTCAGCAAATGTTAACTCAGGCATGATTCATCTGACCTCTGCTTTCTACCTTCTTTCCAGCCCTCTATCATCCTTTGTCTCCCAGATACTGCAGCTCCTCAGACCGATGCCATCAATAACCAGTGACTCCTATTCACTACGTCCATTTCAGCTTCTTGCCTCTCATGGTCTGCTTTCTTCTTAGCAGCTGAGTTTGACCCTTCATGATTCCTTTTTTCCAGGTTACTCCCTACACACACACACACACACACACACACACACACACACACACACACACACCGTGCCTACTTCTCTGAGTAACAGAACTTTTGACAACCATTCTTCTTTGCTGGTGGCTGTGTAGGCATATCTCTCTTCAGCAAACATTGCACTCTCTCCTTGGGGATTTCCCACAACCTTCTGCCTCTCATACCTCCGACAAAAGAAGGGACATCGCTATCTTTATCCTGTCCATTCCTTCGGTTCTGACTCTCCTCTCACTGTCACAACTGGGATGTGTGCACGTGAAATACACTCATCTCCTATTTCTTCTCTTTTAACACACAAATCTACTTCTCTGTCTCTCTTGTTGGCATCATCAGCCAACAAATTATACAAATCATAGAAAAGGGGACATTCACTTCTACTTCTATCCCCAGTCCTAAGCCAGTCTATTTAAGTTCTACAGAATATTCTTCAAGCTGGTTTCATTGTTCATGCCCTCCTTGTCACTGTGCTTGCCTGCCATTTTATAGAACATTTACCTTGTCTAATGTTCACAGGTTTCTGCTGGATCCTCCAAGTAATTTCCTACTCAAACCCATCCCAACACCGAGTTCAAGTTTTCTTCTTATCTCACACACACACACACACACACACACACCACTGCTACCACCACCACCATTACCACCACCAGCAACAGCAGCAGCAACCAGAAATCTTGACTGTAACTTACTTTTGCCCTTTCAAAATTCTGTATTCCCTTAAATGAAGCCCACTCTTGAGCTTCAGTGGATTACTTTCTCATGTTAAGAATTTTGTCTTCTTTTGGGCTAGGAACCTCCCAGCCCTACCTTTGTAAATAGAAACAACTAATTCACTTTTAGGACTTTATCTCTCTATTTAGATTATCTCTCTTGAGGAGCCTTCTACGCTACATCTGTGCCTATACTCACTTCAGATGAACACCATGAGGGGTCCAGGCCCTTTACTATCTTTCAACCTTTTCTTCTTCCTGAAAATCAGAGTAAAAAGACAGAAAATGAAGAAGACATAAAAAGGGAAAGGCTCACTACATCACCTCAGGAATCCAGTATGCTTTCCTTGCCAACTGAGAGTCAAGAAATTTCCACACAAGTGAAAAAGCCAGAATTGCCTACAGAGATAATTCATGTTTTCCTAGGGCCACCTTAAGCAAAGATGAGCAAAAATGGCAAGTGAGCTGTGCCTCCTTAAAGCCAGGGAGTGACCTTGGGTCTATCCCTGACAGCTCTCTTCTTTCACCCCTAAATCTAAACAACCCTCCTCACAAAACCACTTTACAACTTCAGAGAGAAAAGGAAATTCCTTAAGATAAGACAAATAAGTAAACCAGATCATATATTCTTATGTAGCTTCTAAACTGTATCCCATCACATTCTTTGAGAAATAAAACTTGGAAAGTCACAGGATAAACATACACACACACACACACACACACACACACACACACACACATATATATATATATATACATACACATATACACACACACATATACATTCACATATACACACACACATATACATACACATATACACACACACATATATATACATACACATATACACGCACACACACACACATATACATACACATATACACACACACACACATATACATACACATATACCCACGCACACACACACACATATATACGTACACATATGCCTGCGCACACACACACACATATATACGTACACATATACCTGCGCACACACACACACACATATACATACACATATACCTGTGCTCGCGCACACACACACACACACACACAAACACACGCACACACAAGTTCCCTCTTTCTCAAAAAGCCCTGCTACCCTCTACCATCCTTTTCTGATACTACTCTAAACACTTAATAAAATCTGTAACTTTCCTTTTCTTTGGCTTTGCCTAAAATTCTGTGGCATAGCCAAGGGTCCAGTTTCACTTAAGCAGAGGTCCCCCAAGTGAAAGGAAACCTCAGAGTGCTGGTGGCAGTGCTGATAGGCTGTTTCCCCACCACTTACAAAATGTGGCCATCCTACATAGAACCCCCACGATACTTCCTCTGCTCTTGGCTGTGGTCTCTAGCTGTCACCCAGTGTTGTTTCATTCCTTCCTTGAACTGGTAAATTCTGACTGTCTCGGGAGACTGGAAAAGCTCTCAGGAAAGCAAAATCTGAGATGGTGCCAAGAAGTGGGGTGTGCTGAAGAAAACTCTTAAGAATCCACACAGGTGGAAGGACGGCAGAATAGTAGGTTGTGGGAGAGAGAGAGAAGTTTATCTTCCATACAGCACTGATGACAACCTTGCTTGAGCCCACAGGAGTCTCTGGGGATAAAGAACCCTATGTGGAGTTGTGGTGTCTGGGGTGTGATACCCTTTCCTGTCTCCACAGCTCACAGAGTAGGGCCTGTCAGCAGGGCATGACCTTGGGGCAGGGTGGCTCTGCATCTGGAGGTGTTGGTTCTCCTGGTTTCAAAAGACCTTATGCTCACTCTGCATTTTGTCCAAAATTATTTTAGGTTTCTAGCTCTAAGAATAGATTAAAAAAAATAGAAAAAGACAAAGAAACCCCCTAATTTGAAGGAATAATGAAAGCCGAGCTTTCCTTTTTCAGCAATTGTTTGAACTACTCAGTTTTAAGGCTTTCTTTCAAGTCCTCATCTTCACTAGCCTCATCTCTGGCCTCTCGCCAAGATAGAAAGAAGACAAAAGGGCCTGGGCATCCCTCCAACTCACTGCCCTCAAGTCTAGCCCTGCAGGATGACTCTAATCCTTCCTATGACTTAGAGACCTGGTAGTGTGTAGAGACTGTGGTTTGGAGAAAATCAGCTGGAAGGGAGGACCCCACGGCTCTAAGAGGGCTGAAGAGCAACAACCCAAGATTCCTCTCTCTCTCTCTCTCTCTCTCTCTCTGCCAGATGGAGTCAATAAGGATTATGCTCAAAGTCCTGGTGCTTCCAGAGCTCATTGGAAAAAAGGAAGGTGGAGAAAATCCTCTTTTCTTCTTTTTTCAAAGCTGATAAGGAAAGGGCAAAGCCCAGCACAGGAGCTCTCAGCCATCTTGTCCCTGTCTCCTTCTATGGCATGCCTGATCTCTCTCTCTCTCTCTCTCAATCTGTATTCACAAATGCCCTGGAGAGTCTTCCCAGTTACTCTCCAGGTCCCAGCTCACCTTAGAACCTCTAGGGTAGTATGTCAGATGATGTTCCAAGGCAGAGACTTCAGACAGGAGACTGTGCATAGATCCATACAGAATAAAAGCAGAGACTGTTCTGGTTTGGACTCTGGGGGCTGAGGGACACTAGGCTAGACTGTTAAGCTTACACGGCCAACAACTGTGTTCTTGGAGCAGCTTGAATCATTCTGATATGTTTATAAATAGTCTCCTGAATGAAAGGTTAGTCTCCACAAATATTACACACACACACACACACACACACACACACACACACACACACACACGTCAGTTAAATAAGCACCAAAACATTGATGAGGGACTAGAGGAGAGACAGCTCAAGTGATAAGTGTTTGCTGTTCTTGCAGAGCAGCAGAATTCGATTTTCCAGAACCCATATCAGTCAACTCACAACTGCCTTTGGCTCTAGCTCCAGGGGATCAGATGCTCTCTTTTGGCCTCTGTGGGCACCTGCATGTGTGTGCACACATACTCAGCAGGCACAGATATACACATAAATAAAATTAAAAATTAAAATGCAAAACCACATTGATAAGCTGTAACTTAGATCTAATTAGGTCTTTAGTCTTCTATCCATATGTACCTGAGCCTATACAAGGAGCTACTGGATATTTTAAAAAGGCTTCAAGGGGAAATCTTGCCCTCCTTCATTGATATTCAAGTGAGTGGCTGGGATGCAAGCTCAAGGCTAATCCAGCTATCTTCCTTCCACAGACACAGGGGCTGGGGGAGCAGTGTAGAACTTGGTTTTGGACTTTATATGGCAGTGTGGGGTGAAATCAGGTGTGTCCCCTCCCTCCCCTGACTTCTCTAGTGGCCTTCTATTATGGCCTCCACTTTCATCATCCAACTACCTACAGAATCCGGGACAAACAGTTGTACATTTTGTCATGTGTACTTAGATGCCTCCCTCACATGCGGACATCTTTCTTCCAGATCACGGATGCCCAACTAGATCCCGAGATAAACTCCATGGGAATGTAACATGAAATACCTGGATAAGACTTGCTGTCCTAAATCTCATGGGGAAAAGAGTGATGGAACCCAGACTTAATTTCCAGGTTTGACTCTAAACCCAAAGACCTTTTCCAAAATGTATCAGGGAAGGGGTTGTGAGCCATCAGAGATTGGGGAATACATTGCAGGAGAGACTGGAGCTAAAAGAATGTTGATGGTTGGGACCACACCATGACCAGAACAGCTTGGTTCCACATACTGCTTGCCTTCTATGTAAACATAAACCTCACATCAGGATCCCATCATGTCAGGACCCCAAAGATGACCTGAGGTTTTCTTCACTCATTATTTCCACAGTGCAGCCTCATCAAGCAAGTCTCCACTCTTTGCTTTTCACTATCATTATTTCTGTAATTGGCCCATTGAGGACAGGTGGCTGAGCCTAGCTAGGTTGTTAGGGTTGTCATGAGAAACACAGACAAGTATGCATCTTTCTACACTGTCAGATTTGTATTGAATATCAATAAATTCACAGTACAGCCATTTACATGACAGCCATTTGCCAGATAATCTCTCTTTTGTTGGTAATCTGGCTGAAGGCAAATGAAGGTCTGTATTGATAAGATAGGGAAAACTGGCCACAGAGAAGAAGCTGTTGCTGTAGAGATCAGACTTCGAGAGAGTCAAGATTGAGAGCAAAGACACATTCAGCTGCAAAGACAAGAGGGCAACAATCTCTTGGGGCAGGAGACAGCTGGTTCAGGTCCAGATGGGCAAGTAGATGAACAGGCCAATGGCGGTTGAGTAGGCCACATCAACAGCAGGGAACTGAGCAAAGCAGAAACCCTAGCAACAGTTGTGAGTTCTTTGCCTTGTTGATCTCTGATGTTCAGTCGATAGGTTGATATAGGACTGTTCTCCAGTTGCTATGCTGTTTTCTCGGCTTTCTGGGTCCAGTGAGAGTCACACCCTTTCTCTAGTCTGGTATGTCTGGTAAATTCTTCAATCTTCTATCCTGATTTTATTTTAATATGTCCATTGCCCGGAGAGTCTCATCTTACCTTACTAAATTTGTAGGGTGGCATCCTTTCTAGTATCAGAAATAAGTCATTATCAATCTGTGCTGCATGGGTGATGCCAGATAGATGGTGCTTAGGAACACAAACCTTTATCCTCAAAAAGGAGCCAAAAGCTGCTGGTAAAATGGAGTCAATCAAGTCAGTGTCTGGCCTTAAAAACTGCTGTTTTACACACTACAGAGTAACTAAGAGCAGAGCAGAGCCTGATTTCAACATTCACTGTGTCTGTTGGTCTTTTAGGACAAAAATCTGTGTCTACAGGGAGGTAAAGGAAGATTCACTTGGTTTGCAATAGCTGTCAAAGAGGCTCGGTCTCTGTTCATGAAGTTGCCCCTATGCTTTTACTCTCCAGGGCCGGCTAGCTCCTCCTTCACTGTTCATTCAAACCTATGCTCAGTAAAGGTAGCACTGCAGCTTTGTGAGATTTGCAGTCATCTTGGGAAAGTTTTGCTTAAGGGGAGAATGAAAAGCGATTGTTTCAAATAGTCTAAAGTTAAAGCTCCTGTTTGTACTTGAACCTGCCTCTGTGAAACCCAGAGAAAGGAGCTGCAGGGTCCAGGGTCAAAAACAAATGAATTTCCAAAGATAGTGTACTGATTACTCTGTGTATCTGGGGGGGAGGGGGTGACCCAACTGCAGCTGTGCTGGTCCCCATGAGAAATATCCTCTTGAGGTCATCAGAGAAAAACCCCTGGGGAATAGGTGGCTTAAGAAGCACTGCTTAATAGCTGGGGTCACAAGACCTCATAGGTAGAAATGACACAGGAGAGGCAAAGCAAGCCAGGCTTGTATTTTCAGCTGAGGAGCCATTTGGTGAGTCTTGATTTTCATTTAAAGACTAGAAAGGAATGGGCTAGGAGATAGCTTGGTGGGTGAAAGAGTTTGCTGGACAAGTGTGAAGATCTGAGTTGGAATTCTCAGAACCCACAGCAAAGTCAGACTGTAGTGTATGCATCAGTATCTCATTGCTTCTGTGAAGAGATGGGAGGTGGAGACGGAAGAATTCCTGGAAGCTTTTGGGCCAGCTAACCTGATGGGCACAGAGCAGAAGCAACAAAAAAGCGACTCTGTAACAGGCAAGGGCACACATGCAAGGCTCTGCTCTGAAGACAGTGATAAATGGACAGAAATAGAGTGGCCACAAGGAAGGAGTTAGACAGAAAAGAGAAGGAGCCTTGAGAATCCAGGCACAGGAGAGAAAAGAAGAACAGGGGAAGGAAGGGAACCAGAGTGAGGCCAAGAAAAGTGTGACCGTCACCAATGCCTGTGATGTGGTGAGATGGATGCAGGGCCCAGGGCATGAGTTGACTTGAAGATCCTTAAAGCCTCCCTTTGGGGTTCTAGGTGAGTTTGGGGTGTCACTAGCATAAATTCAGGATTAACTGAGACACACAGCCAATTTTTTGCCAAGCAGCAGAGCTAATGTTGGTGGCCACACAGTTGTCATGGACAGGTTTTCTTTGACCTCCCCAGAGATTCATGGGAAGAGCAGGACTCCTGTCTGAGTTCTCCCACGTGACAGCTCAGAGGGACTGCACCATTTCTTCAGTTTGCAGACGGCTGCAGTGTGATACTTGCCACTTAGAGCCCAGCAGACATTGATGTACAGTGTTAATATTAAGCTCTAAGTAGCTTCTGTGTGCTATCCAAAGACAAGAAATAAAACTGAGCAAAAGTGTTTCTTCTTTTTAAAAAAATAGTTTTTCAAAGGGATAATTCTGAACTGCAGAGTCAGAAATTATCCAATATCTAGAACCTGGTCATGGTGTGTATTTTCCTTCTTCTTAGTGAAATCAGAAAGAAGTAAGTCCTAGAAGGAAGACCCTGGGGGCCTGAGCAATCTCCCCTGTGAAGAGGAAGTGCTATGGGATCAAGCTGCTGTAGCACCAGCTTCTCCATCTTCTCATCTGAAAACATGGGATAAAGTAGCCACTTTTATTATGCTATTTTAAAGACTAAATGGATCTACATATTCAAAGTGCCTAGATATTCCCATACCTGGGGCATTTTAATACCTCAATAAATACTGTTATTGTGATTATTATCATTTTCCTTGAGCATGCATATTCCCAGGCAGCACAGGCCTTCTTCACTCCTCTAGACCCAGCAGCCAAGATGTCTTCTCATCGCTGTGGACAAGTGAAAGCTGTGAGACTCAATATGAGTCCAGCGAACTGCATCAGCCTCCCTTGCTTCCTGTCTTCTAATAGAATAGAGAACATAGAATGTTCCGCAAACCAAGGCTTTTTCATAGAATGTCTTGTGTTGTTCTCTCTTTTCTCTGCTATTATGTAACTGTACAGGAAGTGTGTTTGTATGCATTTAATTTGTAGTTCGGTGGCTGAGAAGACGGGGATGTTATCAGCCTGACAGAGGGTAGAACTCTCCTGATATGAATGACATTCCTCAGACAAAGATTCCTCAGAAGGAGGCACAATTGTCATTCCTGTTCCTGGCTCTTTTCTGTTCACCACAGCTGTCTCACAACCATATGGCAAGACTTCAGAAAGAAAGGGATTTGGGCATGGTCTCTGGTGTGGCACATCCCTCAGTGGCTTGCTAGTCTTTATATTCAAAGCTACTTCAGCTCAAGAAATACATCGTGGGGTTGGGAGCTGGGAGAAGGACATGGCCCTTTTTGTACATGAGAGTTATATAGGGTGAGAAGGGAAGGAAGGTTGAGTGATGCAGGAAGTACTGGGGAGAATCTCTCTCTGATGACGGGGTCATGGTCTCCAAGTAACCAAGAAGGAAACATCAGGGGCAACTTTCACCCTCATCTCCAAGTTGTAGCAACAAAATGTTTACCATGGCCACCTTCGGGCAGAGGAGCCCACAGACAGAAGAAGGAAGATTTTTGCTTTTTATTTACAGATTTTTCTATTTTTTAAAGACAGGCTTTTACTGTGTAGCCTAGGCTGACTTGAAACTCATGATTTCCTGGCTTCAGCCTCCTGGAACTTGTGATCCTGACGTGGGAATACAGGTATGCACCAACATTCTTGGCTTCAATTTTCCAAACGTGTACACAAAATATTCTTTTAGATGTCTGCAGATCTGAAAACAGCATATGCTACACCTACATGTATGCATATAGGGCATTTATGGAAAGGACTATCCTTACTCAGTATTCCTCAGAGCGTCTTAGTCTAATCAGTCCTGTACACTGGGTGTTCCATTACTTTTCCTAGGAGACATAGGAATGTTTATTCTCTTCAGATGCAGGGGAAACAACAGACCAAAGAAACAATTCTATCCATCTTGGTGAGTTTATTGGAGTTACTTGCATGACTGAGTCTTAGACAGATACATCACTGGAAGACCCACCTGAGCACCAGTGATGTCTCCCTAAAGCTGTCTCACTGGAATCTCTTGTGAAACTTTTGTGCAGCTACACCACTGAAGGCACCTTCTCTCAAACATTGTCTACTAGTCTCACAACCTCACGAAGGGGCCTCATGAGTCTTGTAAGCTTTGTGAGCTACTGAGACTTATAAGTGTCTTGGGCCTCTTGAGTCTCCCTCTCCCCTCCAGGAGGGGATATTTAAATTGGGAGGAAAGAGCCACATAACTGTGCCTTTGCTAATACCTCTCTCTAATGCTAAAGAGTCTGGAGCATTTGTTTTCTCATAACAGTGCAAGGGGAGCTGTGAGCTTGTTTAGCTTGGTGTCTCCTGCTGGCTTGCGTTTTGCTGTTGTTGTTGTTGTTGTTGTTGTTGCTGCTGCTGTTTTCTTTACAGCCCCAAAGGGTATCACAGGAAGCAAGAGCACTTAATTATGGAACAACAGACCCCAGGATGGTGGAAGAGTAGACAAGAGAAGAGGGTAGCCCATGTGGTGGGGTCAGGCCCCAGGAGAGCAGGGCCAAGACCATATTCTTGCTTTTCCATTATCACTGGGGCTCTGATTGAAAACTAGACTATGGGAGTTGGGGGTCAGACATAGAACTGAGGGACCACTGAGGAGATGAGGTAAGAGATAAGGGAGCCTGGAGTCGTGATGGTCCTACGGAAGCATATTGGAAGAGCCCCTTGAATGAAGCCTGAAAAGACTTGATTGCAAATTGCCTGTGAGGAAGTAAAAGCCCAAGGAATCCCTCCACTTTCCAAAACTGTAATGATGAATGGATGAAAACTGGGTAAGAACAGGGCATGTGATAGTCTCTGGTACTAAGACCTACTTTTGGACACTCTAAGCTTGAGATGTCTATTAGCTACCTAATAGGAGACTGTTGGGCATGTAAGGCTGGTTTTCAATGGGCAGATTTAGGCTGCTATTGGTTGACTCAATTCACTATGCAAAATATTTTAACTAATTATCAAGGCCTTAGCACACATACAATAAACACTTATTAAACACATTCTAATAGGTAGAGCTGAATGAAATAGCCATCTTTCTGTGACCAAAAAAAAAAAAGAAACAGGTCAAATATTGTTCAATTTCATACCACTTAGGCTCACATATCTGAAGTGTCAGACTTGTGAAGGACAAAGATGTATTAAGCATAATGCATGCTCCCCAGGAGCTGACAGCTCCAAATGGGACTAACACTTTCATTTAAGTCTAGTGACATAATAAGTACTTACATAACGGTGACTGTGTTCAGGCACTATAATAATCAGCTTTTGTGCATGCGGCCGTGTAACCATCACAATGACTTTGCGGAGCAGAAATTGCCATTAGTTCTTGAGAATAACTTGTTTAACCAAATCACAGTGGGCTAAAGATGGCTATATGTTTTTTTACCACTCACTCAGTGGAAATGAGTGGAGGCTATTCTGCTGCTCTCCAAATTGGCTTTGATGGATTGCTTGAGTTGTAAGAGATGCTAAGCAATCTGTCTTCCCTCATTGAAGCCAGCTGCCATGTTAGAATCCTAACCACCTCGAAACTACCACACTGGGTGGAAGCCCACGCACACTATGCACCAGGAGAGACATGTGCAAGAGTGCTGAAGTATATGAGTGAATTTAGTCAGCACCTGTTGAACAGAAGAGCAACCTTGTTAAAAACTATAAGGAAGTAAGAAACCATTATGTTTTAAGGAAATTTTCTGTGTAACAATAGATAACTGTAATACAATCAAAAGGTGGTCAAGTTGTGATTTGAACCCAGGCATCTGGTTCCACCGTCCATTCTCTGAACCACTACACTCCTCTCCCTTCTTAATATAAGGGGTTCTTGGGATAAGCAACAGCAAATGATTGGTCTATAAAATCTAGGTGTTTCTCTTTCCCAGAGTACCATTGACACACATCATAAATGAATCAATATTCTCACCTAGCAGATACATTTGGAGCAAATAGCTACAATAACATATACTACATCTGCATAACCTCATCAGTAATACTATAAAGTATGTGATTGTACTTTGCCATTAGTATTCAAGAATTGTGTAAAATAAATAACCTCAAATAGAGTCACCCCTTAACAGCACGCACTTACTTCTGAGCTCAGTTTCTGTGGTGCAGAACCCAGGCACTGGTTCAGTGGACCCTTCCCTCAGAGTCTCCTAACCTTTCAGCCAAAGTGTCAGGTAAGCTATGTTCCTTGCAGAGACCAAGCTCCTCTTTCAAGCTCACATGGCAAATCTCATGTCCCTCGGATGTAATGCCAAAGCTCCTCTGCTGTCTCTTGTGGCCATGCAATGCTTGCTTAGTACTTCATGGGTGGTGTTCAGTTCTCTACCATATGCCTCATGGGTTCATTAGATTCTTACAAGATGACAGCTTTCTTCCTCAAGGAGAGATGGAGACTCACTCCAGTTTGCTATTATAATTTCATATCACAGGGTGATGTCATCATAAGAATGACATGCATTACTTGTCACTTCCTGTTGGATAGATGCAAATCATAGATCTTGCTTGTTCTTAGGAAGAGGTGATTAAGCAAATGCATAATTCATTGGGGGCTATCTCAGAGTGTTCTTTCATGGCGAGCTCTCCTTTCACTTGTCATGATTGTTATGCTTACACCCACTATATGGTCTCAGTATTCTGCAAGACCCACACTAGCCAGGCCATATGGAGAAAAGAAGAAAACAGTGGCAGATACAAATCAATGCTATGAGCATTAAGACAAGAGGGTAAGCATGCTGTGCACTGTGGTCTCTGCTGTTCTGTTGTACAGTGAATCTTAGCTTCCAGATTTAGTCTTGAAGCCGTCATCCACCATTGTGTAAGACTAGGAGAATGGTTTCATTTTGTGGTATTTTCCCTTTTGTCAGTCCTCATCTGTGCAGTGGGGCTAGATGTGTGCAAATGGACACAGTCAACAGGAAAGCATGTAAGGCTTGGAGTAAGCTCAAAGGCCCGTTCCATCCATCTTCCCATCTCTTCCCATTGTCCCTTCCCCTCTCGGAACACAACAGTTAACAGCAGGAAGACAGGAGTCATGAAAGGCAGTCTGGGCAGAGTCCCCTCTGGTACCCAAGGTATGTGGTGAGGGAAGAAATAGGCAAAGGAGAGGTCAGCATGTTTGAGAGATGGGATGGATAAACGGATTGAGCAAATAAGTGTGTGGGGGTGTGCATGCGTGCATGTATGTACATGTATATATATATAACCAATTGATATCCCTCTCCCTCCCTCCTCTTTTCCTGTGTGTGAAACCCAGTGATCTCTCTCTCTCTCTCTCTCTCTCTCTCTCTCTCTCTCTGTCTCACCTGTGTGCACACATACACAGACAAACACACACACAAATAGTATGTTTGTATGTACATGTATACATAAATATGCTTCCTAGCTATATCTACTGAACATGTCTAGAAGCCATGTGTCCTAGTTAAGTTTCTATTGCTGGGATAAGACACAATCTAACAACCTGGGGAAGGAAAGGGTTTATTTGACTTGTATGTCTCAGCTGCAGCCCTTCACTGAAGGAAGCCATAGCAGGAACACAAGCAGGACTGGAACCTGGAGGCAGGAACTGAAGCAGAAACTATGGAGGAGCATGGCTTCCTGGCTTGCTCTTCCTGGCTTTCTCATAGACTCTAGAGCCATCAACCCATGGGGAGTGTCACCCACCTGATGTGATACTGGGACTGGGTCCTCCCACATCAATCATTAACCAAGAAAATGTTCCTCACAGAGTTTCCTAAAGATGAATATGGTGGAGGCAGTTTGTCAGTTAAACTTCACTCTTCCAAGACGAAACTAAGCAGCAACCACAAGCTTATGATAGGTCAGATGTAGTTTTCAAATTTCACTCGTTATTAAAAGAAAATGGTACTTAGAGAAAAGATTGATTCCAGACTGAGACAGGAAAGATGAAAGATGATCTGAGCTGGAAATTAATAATAGTATCAGATACAACTCAGTGAACAAAATAGGAATCACAGGGATTCATACTGATAAGAATTTGAAAGTTTGATGATAGAGGATGGAAAAATGGCTCAGCAGTTAAGAGCAATGGATGCTCTTCCTTAAGTCCCCAGTTAAGCACCCAGTACCTGTGTTAAACAACTCATAGCTGACTATAAGTCTAACTCCAGGGGACCCAATGCTTTCTACTGGCCTTCACAGACACCTATACTAATATGTACAAGCTAACAGAAACACACACACACACACACACACACACACACTAAAATAAAGTTATTTTAAAAACTAAAGTATGACACCAAATCAATAAAGACAGGATTGTGGAAATAGACCTGCCACTAAGCCTGGGAACTGGTATCCTAAAATACTAACAAATTACAGGCAAATGTAATGCCTTTATGTTAGATAGATTAGCTAGCAATGTGACCGGGAACCAGCCAGTTTGAAACATGTCAGCATCGTATGCTGCCAGTAGAATTTATTGAGGATGGCAAAGCCACATCTGCTGGATTTCTGCCAAGAAACTCTAACCTCTCTCTACCAGATGGAAGGAAGCATCAAGCCCACCCATGTGGAGAGGCATCATGGAGAAGGTAAGGCCCATGTTCTTCAGAATGGTGAACACATACGGATGACAGGAAACGATCCAAGTAGAGGAGGCCACAGTGACATGGTTCCCAGGGGGAAGCATCCCTGATGGCATCCTGGACCCCAGAGAAAAGGATCATTGTTGAAGGATTGAACGGAGGTTGGGCTATGGTTTGTGCGTGCCCTCTAAGGGCTTATGTCCCCAGCTTAAACTCCATTATGAGGCATTTGAGAGGGTAGAGGCTTAATGTGACTACAGTGATTTTAGATGTGAGGCTGATTAGCATTAAATAAAGACCCCACGGTTCAGTGTTACTAGCTATATAAGAGGAGGCCAAAGGATATTTACATTTCCAGACTATATGTCTCACTGTATAGTTCCCTCCATGGCTTCCTGACTCTGCCAGAAAGAAGGCCATTTCCAGATGCAGCCCCTTGACCTCCCACTGAAATTCTAAGCCAAAAAAAAACCCCTCATTTGTAAGCTTCTTCCATTTGCAGTTATCAATAACTGAAAAGGAACGGTGCCATGCTATTGAACCAGTGCACACTTTCTGGATGGTGTAGACATGGGGTGGTGCTGTGCAGAGGGTTTTTGTTCTGGGCAAATGTGTAGGGCTATTCAGGAGTGGTAGGACATGAAGCTTGGCTTCAAATGCTCATCCACAGAGCAAGGGCAGTGACTGCTAACGGTGAGGCATCTGGGTGGGAAAACACGGCATGCGTATTCTTTGTACTTATAAAACTTTGTAGAACATTCATATTATTGCACAACAAACTTTTTGCAGATGTATAAAAAAAATTAACTTTCTTCCTCAGGAGAATTTAAGCTCCATTTTAAAAATATTTTTGTTGTTGTTGGTGGTGGTGGTGGTGGTGGCAGCAGCAGCGGCCGAGGTGGTGTTTTGAGATAACATCTCACTGTGCAGCCAAGGCTGAGTTCCCACTCTCAATCCTCCTGCCTCAGTCTTTCAAATGCCAGGATTACAAGTGTGTACTACCACATTAAGTGATCTCCTGGAGAATAAGGATCTGTCTTCTTCTCAGCTTGTTCTCTTGGCTCAGACCAAAGCATACAAGCAGTCCCCCAGAGATTTGCCAGCATGGAGACAATAGCATAAAAACACCGTGCTTACCCTTGCAGATTCCAGGCTCTCCCATTTTGCATGTATTCATGGATTGTACTGAATGCCACATAGTGGGTCAACTAGGAGCTATAATTTGCCTACACACACCACTGTTGGTTTCAGCACCTCAGCTGGCATTAGAGGTAATCACACCGGGTGAGGGGAGGCATTGGTGCCGAAAGGCATGGCGCTCCTTTCTCGACTGGTGCTTTATTGGCCTTGAAGCTATTACTGACCATCTGTGACAAGGAGCCAAGCTGCCATATACTTTGATGGTCTAGATAGAATCTTGTTAATTCGGATCTGGCTGTACAAGTTTTCAGTATTCAGTGACATTTGAGGTTGGTGTTGTCAGTTTTGATCAGCCACTATATTATTTTTGGCTTTCAGTAACAAAATACATACTTGGAGTTATAAAAGTACTTTTATTGTTGAAATTCCTGCAGAAGTAATTCCATTCTAAAAGTCTGAAATTCTCTGACTTCTCTTCCTTTTGTTCCTCAGAAGTAATTGTTTATGCAACACACTTTTTGATCTTTCCCCCCCTTCTAAAAGCTCCAGTGCTAGAACATTCTGGAATCTCAGGCTGGCAGGGGATTTAGAGGTTGTCTGGTGCTCAGTGTTCTATCTGGGCTGGTGACAGGCTTTTCTGTCATG
This sequence comes from Rhynchomys soricoides, assembly GCA_019843965.1. Classification (NCBI taxonomy): domain Eukaryota; kingdom Metazoa; phylum Chordata; class Mammalia; order Rodentia; family Muridae; genus Rhynchomys; species Rhynchomys soricoides. The sequence continues at coordinate 437,554 of JADRCH010007518.1, read as the reverse complement.
GGCAGGAAGGGAGCTTGGTCAGGAGGAAGAGAGGTGGGAAAGGGCTCAAGCCTCTCCCCCAGAAGGAATGCAAACCGTCAGCCTATTTTCTTTTTCTTTAGTGGTAACTAGTGGGAGAAAATGCTGATCCACCCACACCTCCCGGCCCATGCAGGCATTCTACCAGTGTATCCGAAAAGGTCCCCGGCTTCTGTAAACCCTTCTGCTGGGGTCTTTAGTCCCCAGAGACTCTTGCTGAAGTTTTTCATCTAACACTCAACTGAGATCTTCTCATTTTCTCTCTTGAAGTCCCTCCCCCTTGTCCCTTGCCACATCCCCTTCTTCTCTGCAGGCCTACCCTGGGCAGACTGCATCTGGAAGAACTTTATTGAGCCAGCTCGACAGGGTGGGAGAGGCTCCCAGCTGCCCTCCTGAAGGGTGCTGTGGCTGTTGCTTGCCTGTAGTCTCTTTGACGCTTTGTGTTCTGTGCTATAAATAAATGATTTTGAATGCTTATCTGCTTTCCTCTGTCTGCTTTTCAAGTTATTTTTGGGTGACAGGCTTCTTCTGTGTTAGGTGGGACCTGCATTATTGAAGACTATGCGTGCCTTGTCAAAGGGAAATAAGGTCAGAGAGAGTATGGTAGAAACTGGGGTGGGTGGGTGATAAGATTCACAGCAGTGATCCTCTTTCTGACATGTCTCAGAAAGCTTCAGGGTCCTCAATCTAGCCCAAGCTACACCCACTGATAATCCTCACTATGTTTGCATTTACAGCCATGGCGTTCTTAAAATGAGCAACGTTGACTGTGCCAGACATCCTGAAATAGGGATTGGGACCCTTGAATGCCTACTCAAGCCTGAAGCTTCCTGGTTGGGGAGCCTTGAAGGAATCACTATTCTGCCCGTGGGATGGAAAGTCTCCCTCTACTGAGTCCCAGAACATAGGGTTCACTCTGGTCCCCATTTCCTCCCTCTCCACACGTTCAGTGGCCAGAAGCCAGGGCTAAGGAGAGAGGGGGAGTGAAGGGAGTGTTGTGTTCTAGCTTGGCCAATTAAGCTGTCTTCTCTTGACCCAAGTGTCCACAGCAAAAACTCTTCAAATGAGAAAGTGTTTTACTAGAGATCCGCTGATTGGCACACAGCGAGCTTGAGACTACATCCCCTCCCAGCAAGGATGCCTGTTAATCCCTCCATGCAGGTGCCCCAAAGCTCTGCCTCTTCACTCAGGATTCTCCTCAGCCCTTACCATTTTCCAGAGGACCCTCCTCAGGCCCTTCTTCCTCAGACGCAGCCCTCTCTGTTGCCCCCAAAGCTCCTTGCTACCCCCATCACTGTCTCTTTCTCTCAATTCCCCACTGGCTTCCTCTATGTCCATTGAGCCTCTAAAGCCCACAGCCAGAACTTACCTTGAAGGCATGCAGACCTTCAACCCACATCATTACCTTTCACTCAGCCTAATGAGGGAAAAATGGATTCATCCACCAAAATAGTTTTTGAAAAGCATAGCACCAAGCTGCTCCATGCTTAGGAAAACACCTGCTGGAGCTGGAACTCATCCCTTCCTCTCTGGGGAGCTCGCTTCCTCTGACATGTCATGTTTCTCCCACAGAACTGAGTTTGAGTTTCGGCTCCTGGCTGCTGGGCTTTGTTTCCATCCCCTGGAAACTCAATTTCTTTCATGGGCCCTAAGTTACTACCCCCCCCCCACTCCATCCCTGAGACATGGCTGCCAGGTTCCCTAGAAGGACTCCCTGTTCCCAGTAAGGAGGTCCCACCTGAGTCAGTTTGGACCAGTTGTTTCCCTATCTTCTCCCTTTCCTCTTCCCTCCCCCTCTGTTCATCATCCAGGCCCTTTCTGCTTTTCACCCTCCACTGATTTGCAGCAGGCTCCAATTAATAATTTTAAATGGTCACCAATTTTCCTCCAGCCTCAGGCAATAATGGAGATCTAGGTCTAAATTAAAATTTGCTTATTTAAAAGCATTTTGCCTGCTAATGGCTGCTAAAGCACTATCCCTGCATCCAGAGATGGTCTGCATCCAGAGGCACCCTCTTCTGCCCTCTTTTCTCTGTCTCCTGAGGGATTAAGGCAGTGGTTCTCAGTGTGGGTGGCCCTGAACCTCAGGGCAATGTCTGGACACACTTTTGAGTGCTAACACCTGGGGAGGGTAGTGCTGTTGGGTTTTAGTGAGTAGAATTGAGGGATCCTGCTGGACATCTCACAATATCTAGAATTCCTTAACAATAAAGAATGAGCTAGTTCCTAATGTCAGGAGAGCTGAGGTTAAGAAAGTCTCCACAGAAAATCCTCAGCCTTCTGCAGAAATCTTTCCTTGCATGATCCTGTGTTCTCAGGAAACATATTTTCTTCTTCTTGTGGTACTGGAGATCAAACCTAGGGCCTCATGCATGGTAGTAAAGTGTTCAGCCACTCAGCTACATCCTCACCCCTCAGAACAAGCCTTGAAGCTATTGTCTCTCTAGCTCTGCAATGTTATGCACGTTCTAGATCAGTTTTCTTTAGCTCATAAACTGCTTGTTGCAATGGACCCAATTGTGGCCTGGTTGTTTGTACTGGGGATCTCATTCATGCTAGCCAAGCACGCTGGCATTTGCCAGCATTCCTCAGTCCCTAGATCTAATATTTCTTGATCTTTCGAGAAAACCCTGGTTTATGGTTCTCCAGGTTTCACAGTAAATGCACAAGCTGCTATTCTAATGCACAGACAATGACCACTTGCATATACTTTAGGGTTGAGAGGACACTTGTTTGATCCTCCCAACAGTCCTCCCACGGCAGGGGCAAAGCAAGGAGGATGGGAGGTAGGAACCAGGTGAGAGGTTAGGAGGTAGGGGTGAGGTGAGGAGGGTGGGAGTTAGGGGCAAACACTTCTAGGTGTTCACTGGGTTCAGATATAAGTTTTTCATACACATCTCCTCATAGCACTCTTGAGAAATGATACTCAACTTTATACAGCTCACCTCCTGAGCTGCAGCCTTAAGGATCCTGTGCCTCCTACTGGTAAGTCAAGGAGTAAGTGGAGAGTAGTCATCTTAGGGCCATCCTGCTGCAGTTCATTCTGGTACCTTCTCCCTGCATTGCCAAGAGTGTAGCTGTCCCATGAGCCACTGGGCAATTCTTGTTACTGAGCTAGTATTGTCAGGTGGAGATAGAAAGGCTAGAAGTGTGCCAGTCCCTGATCCTTCCTGACCCTGAATACTGGTGGTGACAGAATGAAGGAGCCAGAGACCTGGGGGGAAGAGACTAGAAAGGAGGGCAAAGGGAGGGGTCTGAGCTGAAAGGAACACAGCTTGAATGGCCACAGTGGGGATAAGGGCCAAGGCATCAGGCAAACAAAAGGCAACCGTGTGTTTCATTGCAAGCTGTCCAGTGGCCTGTGAAGGGGAATAGATTCAAAGCTTTAAGGAGCTGTAATCCTGCCTGATAGGACAGGCCACACAAAATCTACATATCTCCATGGAGTAATTTGCGCTACATTAACTGTGTGCACTTGGACCCTTTGTGCAACCGTGTGTGTCTTGGCATCTGTGTTTTGTGTGAGCAAGCAGGTTGAGCCAAGCCCAGGGGACCGGTAGATGATTTCTTGCATGGGTAATGATGTAAAATACAGGGAAGGGACACTGACCCCAAAACATTTTCCTTTTAGGCCTGACCCAAAGCCCAGCATCCTTCGAGTATAGACTCATAAGTGTTCAATGTCAGCTTGAACCTGTCCTTCAGGTAGGTCACACATTTTAAGATGTTTCTGTAAAATGCAAAATCAAAGGTTTTCTATTCTTGTCATTATCACTATCAATAGAGATTGGGTGCCTACATGATGACTTCCTTCTTTTATGATGTAAGAATATGCTGGCATGGAAGATACTAGTAAAATGGCTGGACTGATGAGTGCAGCAGAGATGTTAGTTGGTTTTCTATTGCTGTGAAAAAAAAAAGAAAAGAAGAAATAAAAGAAAACCAAATTAGGGCTGGAGAGATAGCTCAGCAGTTAAAAGCACTGACTGCTCTTCCAGAGGTCCTGAGTTCAATTCCCAGCAACCAAATGGTGTCTCACAACCATCTGTAACAAGATTTTATGCCCTCTTCTGGTGTGTCTGAAGACAACTACAGTGTACTCGTCATATATATTAAATAAATAAATAAATAAAATCTTTTTAAAAAAAAAAGAAAAGAAAAAAGAAAACCAACTTAAAGATGTCTTACTTTGTCACATTGTTTCAGTGGTTTCAAAAGTCCATAGTTTGCTGGCACTTCGCTTAGGGTCTGGGGTGAAGCAGGATATCATGATGATAGCAATGTGAGACCCAAGAGAATGCTCATTCATGGCATCCAGGAAGCAAAGGGAGAGAGAGGGAAGCAGGGACCCGGGACAAGATATAGTCCTCAGAGCACGGCCCTAAGGACCCATTTCTTTCAACTAAGCCCTTCCTACGTCCATCCCCTTGGAATAGTCCATCAGATTATGAATCTATCAATAGAGCAATCCACTGAAGATGTCACAGTCCTCCAGATCCAGACTCCTTCACCCAAAGCCTCATATTTGAACACGGCTGCATTTAGAAGCAAGTTTGCAGTACAGGAACCTTTGGGGAACACTTCAGACCCAATTCACAAGAGGAGCTAAGCTAGGGACTTTAGAAGGAGCCTTTGAGTACTAAACTAGAGACTTTGGACTCACTTAAAAGGGCATGTGGCTAGTTAAGCACAAATGAGAAAGACAGACTTCTGGAAGAATTTAGGCAACTGGCCCAGGGATCTGTAGGCTATAGTGACCATGGTCATTATATCAGTTCTTAGATCTTTCTTGTGTACTTACATGTGTTCTCTACAAAGCTCCTTACGCTTTCGAAAACAGTCATCTTTAACAACCTGTGTCTTAGGTCTTTCTGCATTTAATGGATAAGAAGGAAACTGAGGCTCAGATCCAGGGTGTTGACAGGCACCAGGTAGCAGGCTAGGAGGGGCCTCGGAAGCCAGGAGGGCTTGTTGAGACACACAGTAGGAGATAGAATGGAGAGTGAATTCATTGAGCTAGCCCAGCACAAGATCCAGAGAAAGGGAGAAAATGGTCTTGCCCCAAGCTCTGGACCTCAGCAGTCTCTCCTAGAGGACAATCAAGTCCATATGCAAGCTCCCTGAATCCTCAATGGCTCTGGGGTTTGAGTCAGGGCATCAAAGGGGACACTGTGCAGAAAGGTTATGATTTAATGACAAAGCAAATCATCATCTTCTCGCTGATTGGTATGCACAGCCATAAACTGTGATTCAGCCTGAAGTTCTCTCTGCCCTTTGAAGGCAATGGAAGTCTACCACTTCCCCTTTCACATGACACATGTTTTATTATGGACTGTAATGAAGGCAAGGTGTGGGGGCAAGACTCCTCTCTCTCTCTCTCTCTCTCTCTCTCTCTCTCTCTCTCTCTCTCTCTTTCTCTGTCTCCTCTCTCTCCTCTTTCTTTCTCTCTCTGGCAAGATGCCAGCATCATTGTACTCACAGGGCCTTGGGAATACCACATGATATAAACCAAAATAAAATGAAGCAGCTTCATTATCTACTAGAGAAAACTGATTAACCTGGTCTACTTTGTATCCTGATGAGCTGCCTCTGAACCATGTGTCCATTATCCCGTTCTGTCTGTATTAGAACAACAGTATGAACTGTCTGTGGGTTAATTGGTTTCTTGGAAGGTTTATTCATTTCTTCCTCTCCCCATTCTGAAGGCAAAGAGCTATTCACACTGAGTCAAAGAGCTATTCGGCTTCTAGTCCACATTTGCACACATCAATTTGATGTCCTATCACAGCCAATGCCAATGAGCAATTTGTTGACATCCCTTTCACAGCCTTGTCACAGTGGAACCTCTACCATGCATGGGGATCACTTCAGGCCACCTGATTTACAGCTGTTTCCCCTTGGCTCCTGGAAAGACTGGAGCCATGACAATGATGACCCTACCTTCCCTTCCTCTCCTTCCCATTCAAATATGCCCTGTCTTCAGGGTTTAGCAAATTGACCTTTCCCAGAATGCCACCTTGAAATAGTTGCACATCCGTTCTAATGATCGCCATTAATGTTACATTCGTCCATCCATCCCCACACTCCAGTCCAACCACAAGCTTGTTCTGCTTAGTCATTAAGGCCAGAGATCAAAGGATATATATATATAGCCCGTTTGTTTGTGGTCCTTTTTCATTACTTTTGAGCCCTTTTGCAGGTGTTTCTCCTGCTCCAACTATATCACAATTTCCTTTGAGGCAAGACCCACATCTAATTATCTTCCAGTTCCAATACTTTGTAACATACTTAGCTCACAGTGGAGTAGGCAGCTGCTGGGAAGGGTTTGCTGCCTCATAAACTTGATGCTGACAGGTGGAGGTTCTGAGAAAGACTCTGGAGCCAGACCCTGGGGCAAATCCTGGTTCAGCCACCCTCTTACTCCTATGAACTGGTCTACCTGTTTCACTTCTCTCTGCTGTCCCCTTTGTCGGTGTCTAAAACAGAGATGACAACGGCATCCTCACTGGCTCCTTATGTGGACCAAAGGTACCTAGAAGATGACCTGGAGCAGCAGCAGAGTACTTACATGCTTCCAGAGGTCTTCAAACTCCATAAGCAAACAGCACCACTTTCCTTTGCTCTTGGCATCCTGTTCCTTCTGGATATCCCAGAGTTGCTTGGCTGAGGTAGAGAGAGAACATGGCTAATGGCTCTGGTCTTTCTCTCTTCCCTTAAAGACCCAGGAAAAAGGTTGGGAGGCCTGACAGGCTCTCTCACTTGTACCTTGGTGTGTGGACTTTTCTATTGCTGTAATAAAACACCAAAACCAAGACAACTAATGGAAGAAAAGAGTTTATTTGGGCTTACAGTTCCAGACAGATAAAAGTTTATCATGGCAGGGAATAGGGGCAGCAGGCCGCTGAAATGGCAGCAGGAACAGCTGAGAGCTCATATCTCAAAACACAATGGGGAAACAGAGAGCAAGCTGGGAATAGTTCATGGCTTTTGAAATCTCCAAGGCAGCCTTCCTCCAGCAAACCAACATCTTCCAGACCTACCCAAACAGTACCAACTGGAGACCAAGTATTCAAATCCAGAGCTTTTGGGGGGCATTCTATTCAAACACAGTCCTCTAGGTCTGGAGCCTCCTGTCCATTGTAGCTATTTCCATTTCTACTCTTTCTCCCTATGCCCCTGAGGCTGTCCTACCAGTGGCAATAAACTTTTCATTTCTCAAAAAGAAAAGAGCCATGGTAGTCCCAGGACATGATTGAAATTCCAGGCAGATAGTTATTGCCAAAACATTTCTCTTTATATAACAATTTAATCAAACAGAGGTGTGATGAGCAGCGAGGCAGCCATTAAACAAGGCTGTTAATTCAGCAGTGGAATCAGCTCCTGCTGATGGATGTGGCGTAGGCATGGCCGTTTGCTAAAATTTAAAGCGGAACCCAAATCCATTTGCTGCCTGGTGGCATGGAGCGCTGTTGTTACAGCTTAGCACAGCCACTTCCCCAGGCATTCTGAGGCTGACATATGTAAAGCAGCCGTCTCTCCTACGCCAGCTGTAATTCAGAGAAAATATCACTTTGCATGCTTTCTCCATGGCCATGGACAATCAGCCTTAGAGACATTTGATTTTCCTGGAGCCACACATTGGAGGTAGCAGGAAGAAAGGCAGAGGAAGCCGATGAGGGCAGGAAAGGCACGTCACTTCTAAGGGTGAAAGGGGGCTAGCTTTTCCTGCTCTGTGTGCTTGGAATAATGTTCCATTCCATAATACTAAAGAGGTCTCCCCACTCTTCCACCAGAGCCTTCCCTGTGAGCCTCTCTTGCCATTGTTACCATGAAGGGTCAGGGAGGGAAGGCTGTCAACTGAGCAAGAAGGACAGCTCAGGCAGGTCTCAGCAACAGACCCAGCAAGGTGAGGAAATTATTATTGCCACACTGGGGCAGGGCTGGATGAGTTTGAAGGAGTGGCCTTTGTATGTTCTCATGCACACACACAGATGCCTGATCTAAATGCAGGTACTCCAGGAGAGGCCTTGCCTACTTCCCAGCACACTTCCTACCTTCAAAGAGCACAGCAGGTGGCTTGCTTCTTTATCTCTGTGCTGGAAATGGAGCACTTATTCTCATGCAGAAGGCTTTGAGTTGTATCCCCAGCTACACACACACACACACACACACACACACACACACAGAGAGAGAGAGAGAGAGAGAGAGAGAGAGAGAGAGAGAGAGTTTTGCCTATTATTTGTCTTCCTATCACTCAGCCCTGAAGCACCGCTGAGCACACAATGGGTTTGCTCTATGGTGAAGTGAATGGATGTATGAACCAAGCAGAATTTTCAGGCTTGCATTTTTTCTCTCTGTAAGATTCCCACTCAGCATCACTCTAGGGTTCCTTCAAACTCTCAGAGCCTCTAATACATTTGAAATCCAACTTGACAGAATCTGCCTATCTCTCCCCCTGAACACAATCAGGTTTGTATGTAACTCTGTAGAGTGTTCCAGTTTCATAAAGTAATAGGTTCTTGTCCTTAAGTTCTTGGTGGAATTTCCATGTTTATAAGCACAAGCAACACATCACCCTCTGTGCCTCTGAGGTGCTTCAGGTGAGGGTGGGTTGTGCTGTCCAGAGTCCTCCAGCCCAGGGTACAAAGCACCAGCTGAAGGGCAGACTTTCAAGGGGTTGTCCATTGCCACACTGTCAGCAGCTTTGTGAGCTTAGGTCCAGGGCCAAGAATACTCTAGAAGCAAAACAAAACAGAAAGGGAAGGCTGTCAGCATTGCCTTCCCTGCCAAAGAATCAAATGTCCATTGTAAGAGTCTATTAGGAGCCACTCATTAAACCAGAGGCAACTGTATCACTTGCAAACAACAATTCATTAGTTTAAATGGATCTGAATGTCATTCCCATCCAAGGACCCACCAGACAATTAATTACAGTGCAAAGTTAAAAGAAAGGGGGGGGGGGGGGGGGGGGGGGCATGGTTTATAAGCTAGACAAGTTTTCTCCAGGTTTCAGAAATTTAGAATGAAGAGCAATGCCAGCAGATGTGGAATCCACAGAGAGCCTGCAGGAAGATTTTGTGAGGTAGGCATCTGTTTGTCCATCTCACTTCCTCCTCTAAGAATTCCTCTCCTGGCTCCCACTGGAGTCATCGTGCTGAGTCTTAAGTGAAGGGCCAGACATAGGAAACATCTTCAAGCCAGAGAGCTCTCAGGAAACCTTGATGGCCTTTCTGTACCCTCTCATGTCCCAAAAAACTCTTCCAGTATGAATGGCTAGTATTCACTCCAGGCACTTCACTTCCCTAAGTGCATCTGCCCGAGGGAGAGATAACACAGTAAACTATTTCAGCTGGTCTTGATGATTAAATAATCATCTAAATGATTTCTTGATTCCACATAGAAGACAAAGGGAGAACGCTAGGTGAAAATACACTATTGTCAAGTAATCCAAGGAAAGTTGGTGAGTCCTGCGTGCCTGACCTGTGAACCCTCCACCGTGCCTCTTCCCTATCCCCACTGTCTGAGGATACCCAGCCCAGGTTCTCTACCTAGTAGCCTTACTCAGACATTAACAATGTCAGCTACCCTCCCAGCAACTCCCAGAGAGTTTTCAGGAGTTCCCTGGGAGAACTGGATGTCTAAACTCAGTAACTGTCACTCACCTTGCTACTGAAAAGGTGCTCTGTGGTGCTGGAGAGAGACCACAAGCTTTGGCCTTGGATTCAGGTTTCCTGACTCAGCCTGAGAAAGTCCTGTCCTTTGCTGTGGACTTGATTCCAGAAGGCACAGGTTCTATTGTCTGTGGTGCTTTGGAGAAACAAGAGAGATACACTGTAAGACAGCAGAGAGACAGGTGGGAAATAACACTGCCCAGGCAGGGAAAAGCCAGCTTCCAATAATAGCATATCCCAGAAGGGCTTTGTAAGTCATCCTGTGACATGTATTAATACATTCCAGGCCCTAAAACAATTTCTTCTGGCATTAGCAGAACCACAGGAGTCATGTGATGCCCCCTGTCAGGTGAGAAGGGACCTGTTCTCTTCCATGCCTGTTTCTCACCCACAGGGGCATATCCCTTATCTTCCTCTCTGTCTTAGAAAACTTTCAGGTCTCTTGTTAACTCTTATCTTTGAACTCTGAACTTCAGCCTTCACGATAAAGGTGCACCTCAGAAGTATCTTAAAATAGGAAAGCTTAACCCGAGACCTTTTCATTTTGTTCTGTTCTCAGACATTTACTCTTCCTTCAGTTGTTCTTCCAGAGATGGGCACCACCCAACTCTACCCCACATTTCCACATCCAAACTATCATCCTCTCCTGTCCGTTCGGACTCCTTAATATTTCCCAGAATCCACTGCTTTCCATCCCCACTCGCTACCCAAATCGCAGCAACAACCTGCTTATGTGTCTGTCTTTCAACTGAAACCCCAACACACTCTTGCTAACACCTAGAGAAAACCTTTTAAAACCACCATGAATTACCTCTACACTTCTGATTCAGAAAACTGTCAGTGCCCTCCCCCACCCCCTGTTCTCTTAGGATGAAATGACACATTTCTACTGTGACCTACAGGCAGCCCAGCTTGATCTCTGCCTCCTGCGCTGGAGTATTCACTTGGCATGCACTGCCTCACTCTCAAGTCACAGCCATACTGTCATCCAGCCTCCCCGCTGAGCCGTTCCAGTACACACTGTTTCCCTGCTAGTCTCTGCAATCTAAAGGCACAAAGACTGCAGAGCGTGTGCTTCCTGAGTGCCTAATAAGGACCCCACACATTCAGGGAGTAAGCGTTGTGAGGCATGGACTGCAGTTTTGAGCAAGGCCAGAACACCTCCAAGAGCTCTCTTTTCTGCGGTAAGGTTTCCCAAATAACTGTCCCCATGAAAACAAATAGAAAGTTGGATGGATTATGTAAGAACACATTCCCATGTGAATTGCTGAATAAGGAAGGAGTGAGGGTCCTAATGGCCAAACACTATGTGAGAGCCCAGGCCCTGGGAGGGAAGTGAGAGCCTCAGACTTGGCTCTTGGCAGGTCTGCAAAACTCTAAGAACTTGGAGCTTCTACTTTGAAGGGTTGCTGACCAAACCAGAAAATAGAATCTAAGTTCACTCCTGGACAGGAAGTTAATACTATGCATTAATAAAGCTAAGAAAACAAAGGAACTGTAGCTCAGGGAAAGACTAAACTGAAAGCAAGGCTCTTTGTGCCCTCACTCTGGTGGAATGAGTAGACTCCATTCCAGTGCACTCGTGAAGAGAGTGTAAGGCAAATTCCAACAAAGGGACAGCCTATGGACTATCTCAACAATATCATTTCAACTGATTAAGGTAGGAGCAGGGTGTGGCTCAGTGGTAGAGGGCTTGCCCAGCATAGCCCCTGGGTTCTATGTGCATTACTGTGGGCAATGCCAAAGGTAAACATATATATGTACCTACAAACAAAAGGTGCATGTGGTAGCCTACATGGGGGCCTGAGACAGAAAAACGACAAGTAAAAACTAAAGAAATCGTAGTAAATTGTTGGCATTGATTAACATTTGTCTACAATGGTTCTTAGTTGTAACAAATGCACCACACGGATGTTTGAAAGAGAGGAAATAAGTGTGGCGTGTATAAGATTCTGAACTGGTTTTAACCTTTCCTATAAAATCTAAAAGAGTAATTGTATTCAAAGCAAATCCATTATAAAGAAGGGGACAAGAGGAAATTCGTATGTCTTAACTTGATGTTGGAAAGAGGGTGATGTTTTTCACTGAGATCCATAGCTGTTCACTGCGTTCATGGTCTAAATCATCAGGCAAACAGTTTCATGGCACATGGCCTCAGCTTGTTATAGTTGTACCCAAATCCCGAGACCCCCAAAAGACCACCAGGACTCGACTCCGATGCACAAGCAAGAGGGCGTTTATTGCAAGCTCAAGCTTGGACCACCACAAAATGGTGATCTTGAGCTCCGGGGAGAGGGGTTTTTAAAGGCAAAAACCACAAGCAGGCAATTGGGGAGTTTCCATGCTGGCAGGAAGCTGATATGTAAAGTTTAAGCAAGATTAGGCCAGTTGCGGTTTGGCCCTTGCAGTTTCCTGGAACATTTGGCCCATCTGATGGGGTGGGGAATTTCCTGGAACACTCTGCACCCGCAGTTCAAACGTTCGGTTTCCCAGGCCCTTCACTTGGCTCAAAATGGTGTCTGAAAAACAAAATGGAGTTAGTGGTGCTACTTCAGGTCTCACATTATAACTTCCAAACACCTGGCAGATACCAACACAGATTTTCTCTGGGAAAAAAAATATATAGTTCCTCCTGAGGCCTGTACTGATTTCTTCAGATGAAAATTCAAAGAGGATGAAATTATCACTAAAAGTTTCAGAACATATAAGGGAATAAATTGTCATAAGTGAAATTTAGCAGAAATAAAAGATAGTAGAATCAGAACGCCAAACATTTCAGAAAAGGAATATGAGTATTTAGATGCTTTCACATATAACAAAAAGCTTTGCAATAATGAGCAAAGGAAAAAGGACTATAAAATTACTAAATAAATAGAACCTCAGTGAGAAATATAGTTGATGATTCAACCATCAGGTAGACGGGAGAGGCAACAGGCTGAGGGAAGAATCTGATTTGAAAGAAAAATTCAGAATATGACCCAGGGAATGAGATAAACAGTCTAGAATGAATGAGGACATGGAGGCATGGCAATAGAAGCTCTGATGAGGAGAAAAGAAACAGAGGTGAAAGACTTCCCAAGTGAGAGCTCCTCCCAACTGTGAATGGCCTGGAGTCAGTGCCTGGGGCTGAACGCAATGCTGGGCGAGAGATGCAAACTGATATATCAACCCAGGAAGAGCGACGCAAATCCACAGAGCACAAAAGACTAAACAAACAAACAAACAAAACAAAATAAAAACCAGAACCAAAATGAAACAAACAACCATAAAACCCCACCCCAATAGAAGAAATGTCAAAACTCTCCTGCGAAATCAAAGAAGAAAATAGGATTTGACTTTGAAGGGGTGCGTGGTAACTGAAGGAAGCACCTTCACTGCTCACTTATTTTTATTTTAAAGGATCTAAGTGACAATTACATGACTATTCACTTTGCAGAAAATTATGGTATGACTTATGTCCATACAAGAAAGAAAAGACATTATATTCAAAGGAGCAGTAATTAGGCCAGTGACCGGCTTTTCAACAGCTGTAGTGGAAGCCAAATATTTGGATGATACCTTCAATGTATCAGGAGAATGACTGGACTTTCATTCCCAGTGAGATCATCTTTTGAGGCTGAGGATGAACAGAACACACTTCTGGATAAGGAACTGTCACTAAGAGACACTAAGGAATAAATGCACATTAAACAGAAGGAAAAAACTCCAAAGGAAAGTCTAAAGAAAGGAGGAATGATGGGATGATATGCTGGAAATGTAGAGAAAAAGCTAAGTAAACATGGAGAGAACAAAGCAACAATAATCACGTCTAAATGGTGACTTACAGACAGCTATAACTCAAAGTACTAGACTGACTGGAAGAGGGGGGATGGGCAAAGCAACAAGACCCCTAATCAGCAAGAAATAATCTAAAGCAGCCTATACCCCTCCTCCCCTCTAACCCTTTCCTCCTACCTAGTATTGGGGGATTAGAAGGGATTAGGATGGAAAAGGGGTTGGAAGGGTGGTAGATATAAGAACCCAATAAAATAGCTTTAAAAAAAATTGTAAAAAGAGAGTGTAGTTAACGTAGTAATTAGAGTCAAGTTCGTAGCCTCGTAACTTGGAAAAAAATAAAAGGTTAATAAATTGTCTTCTGCTTCCAACATCAGCAACAAAAACATTGTATTGCCCCCCGCCCCCCGAAAAACTATGATTTACAGGAGAAACCTGGCCTCCAATGAATGATTCCAAAGGTGGCATGAAGCTGGCATTGGGAATTCACAATCTCATATCAGTGCTCAATGTATCCTGTGGCCCCTGCAGCAGGCAGGACAGGATTTAAAGCTAGCACCGCTCCCTTTCACGAAGCCTGGCTGATGATTCAACTGCCCATGTGACATCTGACAGCCAAACCCTTGTCCTGGCTGTGCAAGTTAGCTGACCTCTGGTATTCAGAAGTGTTAAATGCATGCTCTGGCACTTGAGTCAAAGCAGAAAGGATAGCACCCTTTTAGTCTCTTTACTCCTAGTGGGATTTTAACTGAACAAACAAACAAACATCTACCAGAAAGCCAGGGACAGTGAAGAAGCTACCAAGCAAAATGAGTGTAAGCATAGAGCCTCTCTGGAAGACAAGACCATGCACATATGAACATTCCTGAGGACACCATTTGTCAGAGAGAAAAGAAATTCCTCCCTAAACAAAAGGAAAATGGAAACCAAAGTCCTAAAGCCAGGAGCCCTGCAGTTTATATTGATTAAGCAAAGAGAAATGTTTTCCCCAGGGGCAGGCCCAGCAGATGGCAGCCTGGTAGAGCCAGCAGGCACCCCCTCTCCTCCAACTTCAGGGGAGCCTGGCCCCTATGAGTCTCTGTAGAATGCATGTAAGTATTTTAAAACCAAGGGAGTTAAATTAGCCCATATGTTTAGGCTAGCCACGAATACATCACCAAAAATTAAATAAATAAGACAAACATTGGGTGAGGGAAGTAGAGAACCAAACAACAGAATTAACTAAGCTTTTAGTGAGCGTCTAATAAACTTAACATTTTTAACAGGCACGTCGAAACTCCCCCCACCCCCACCCCGTGCTGGTGACAGCGATAATAATTGAATTCAGAAAGGATAAAAATCTATTAATAATAGTAACAGCAACCAAAGCTGTCGAGAGTTTTAACATTCTGATTTCTGTTTGAAATGCAAGACCAGTAGCAACTCTTCATGTAGATGTAGTAGCCTTGCAACTAGGGAAGCTGTGGAGGAGGCTATGGGCCCCTGTAGGCATGAACCTGCTCTCAGGGGACCTGGAGCCTTGGGCCCCCATGAGATAGGATCTTTCAGGCACAGGCCCTCTGGGATGCAGGGTGGTCTTTCCTTAGGAAATCTACCCTGGATCAGCATGGAGTCTGGAGGCAATCATATAGAACCTCTTGGTTGAGGCTCAGTGCATGATGGGATTACTCCAGCCTGGTCCAGGTTCTAAAGGAAATTGAAAATCCTGTTTTATAAAGTATGAATGTTATGTAGAATCATCTATGTCAAGTCTTAAAACAACTTCTATTACCTCCAAAAGAAATCTGTTTCCACTGAACAGCCTCTTTCTACTCTGTCTGGCCATTCCTGGGGACCCGCCAGTCTGTTTTCTGTCTCTGGGTTTGCCTACTTCAACAGTTTACATAGAATGAAATCATACAGTATGTGATTATTTTTGTGTCCACTTCTTTCTCTCTTTTTTTCTTTCTTTCTTCCTTTTTTTTTTTTTTTTTTTTTTGAGACAGGGTTTCTCTGTGTAGCCCTGGCTGTCCTGGAACTCACTCTGTAGACCATGCTGGCCTCGAACTCAGAAATCCACCTGCCTCTGCCTCCCAAGTGCTGGGATTAAAGGCGTGCGCCACCACTGCACTTCTTTCACTTAGCTTGTTTTCAAGATTCATCTGCACTACAGCAGACACTGGCCTCCTATTCCTTAGTAGTTTTCCTCACTGACATTCCACTGTACGCTTGCCATGTTTATCAGTTGATGGGAAAAAGGCCTTTGAGAGGTGCCCTGGGCCCATAATAGATAAAAGGCCACATAGTGCAGTAGGTAAGGTGCCTGGCACGCAACGTGTCAAATGCCTGGTACCCACATAAAAGTAGGGCACAGTGGCATACATCTGTAACCTTGGTGCTTGGTTTGAGAAGGCACTACATCCTTGGAGTTCACTACCTAGCCAGTCTAGCCAAAGCAATGGGCTTCAGATTCAATTATAGAGGGTAGAGGGTAGTAGCCGAAGACATTGGATGCTGACCTCTGATCTCCACATGTGTCTATAGATACACCACACACACACACACACACACACACACACACACAGGCACACGCACATGCACACGCACACATACCACCACCACCCAAAAGTAATAATAACTGTAAACCAAAAGGAGGATATTAGGCTCAAATTCTTTCAGCTCAGTAAAAGGATAATGGGTGATAGGTGGGTGGATGGATGAATGCATAGGTGGGTAGAAAAAAACGGATGACTAGCTTCATTAAATAGAAGAATATTAAATTTAAAGTTTAGAAAGCCAGGCTCCATCTTGGCCATGCTGAACTTCTGTGAATACAAATCACTTCTTTATGAGCCTTTGTTTTCTCACATAAAAAAGGAGAAAATCAGGCCAACTCATTTCTTGTGATCCTAAGACCTCTCTCCCAGTCCTCCCTCTGAGATCCTTGGCAAACCGCTGAGCGACAGGTGAGGCTTGTCAGAGGCAAATAAATGGTCAAGCTGACACACAGACAGATTCACGCAATGTGAGTGCCTGTAGTTGCTTCCCAACTTCGACTGGGCTCATCCAGAAGCTTCCTCTTGATTGCCCCAAGCCCGGTGTCTTCTCTTGTGTCCTTCCCTGCGCTCTTGTCCCTGGGGCCATCCCTTACTCACTGACACTCAGAGCCCTTTCTTCCTCTCTACAATGGTCTCCACTGTAACCTTTTTGTTTTCTCAAATATGTGGTTTTACATTTCTTACAAAACCCTCCAGGCCGAGGCCTAGCCTCCTGAGTCTGTTCTCTCAGCTCCCTGCTAGTGAAGCCAATTCTCAGCCCAGATCCCAGCAACATCAGGCACTTGTAAGTTATTTTATCAACAAACTTGTGTGCAGCAAGTTGCCATGGAAATAGAAAACTGACTGTTGGCATTGGTATCTTGAAAATAAAGTGTGAGCCAAGCTGAAAAATACCAGAGGTAGGGGAGGGAGAGGCAGATGAAGAGAGAGGAAAGACTTCCTTGGGAAAGGTGAGAAGAGTTTGCATTTCCCCTGGAGAAATTCTAGGTGGCCATGAAAGAAGAGAAAGCCTCCAGGTCCCACTTGAGACCAATATTTATACCCTGCTGTGGAGTAAAGATACCCAGAGAGGCTGCCCACTATTTCCCCCTGTAATGAAGATTAAAACCAGCAATTAAGTTAGACCTGGTAATCTGACCAATTACTATGCATCTTTCCAGAGCAGGAGGCAAGATGCTGGGCCCTGAGCTGGCCTCATAGATCACCATGACAGCAGCAAACTAGGGATGGTAATGCCTTTTGGCTCCTAGCATGTTCTTGGGGGTGTTCTTCCTTGTGAGCCACAAATAGACTCCTCGAGGACTGCACCCTGGGCTGACTCCTGAGAGACTTTCTAGGGCAGTAGTTCTCAGCCGTCATAATGCTGAGACCCTTTAATACAGTTTCGCATGTTGTGGTGATCCCAACCATAAAATTATTTTGTTGCTACTTCATAACTCTGTTTTGCTACTGTTATCAATCGTAGTGTAAATATCTGTGTTTTCTGATGGTCTTGGGTGACCCCTGTGAAAGCGGTTAAGAACTGCTATTCTAGCCTCTTCCTTTTAGGCAGTCTGTGATAAAGAAGTTCCCAGGCTTGTTCAGTCTGCATTGTCTGTTTGTTTGATCAAAGAGGCAGCCCCAACCTGGTGCCTGCGAGAGCAGGGACTGACTGACTCGGTCTGTGTACCCTCACTCTCACGGTGCTAGTCCAGGCCTAGGACTCCCGTCTTTTAATTAGAGTAATCCCATCTGTCTTTTGTGGCTGAAGACTTATGAGGATGTAACCAACACCATTATTAGTACTTAACAACTATGTATGCTTTTCTTCCCCTGAGTTCACTGCCAGTCTAGGAGGCTCTTTGCAGGGAAGTGGCTTCTCTGAGGCATCCAGATGTCTCCTGTGTGCCCATAAGTGGAATAGAGCAGTAGATGCTGTAAAGAAGTAGAAAAGGAAGTGCCAGGGAGCTGCCATGGTCTGAGGTTGCTGGGAGAGAAGTTTCTTCCTGCTCTCACTACAGACCTGCTCACTGAGGCTGAGGAACCCTGCAGGATCCACAGCTAGTCATCTATCCAATATATGTCTCCACCTTAAGAAAAAAAAATCCTCCCTCTTTCAGTGGTTGGGGCAGCTTCATGTTCTATTAAAGGAGCTTCTGATTTCCTGGGGAAAATCAATATGGTATCAGGGGTCCTTCCAGAGGCTCAGAAATCATATCAACGAAGCAGCTTCCTTGTGACTGGAGCCAGGCATAGATGTTGTTGGGTGGGATGCTTATCCTCGGTGACTACTGGTATCTCTGCCAGTTTCAGTGAGGTCTCAGCCCCTCACTTGCCCTCATGTGATAAGCTTTCTCAACTGTTGACCTGGCCTAGGCTTCTCTTAAGGACCAGAGGACTACAGATCTCTGAGAGTACCCCTCATGCTATCAAAGATTCAACAGTCAACTCCTAGAGGCACCTTGCTTGGTAGACTGAAGGAGAAACAGACTATAAGGGATGTTTAGTTAATAAACTTTGTATCTTTGGGGAAAAAAATCAGTTTATCTCTCGGGGCTTCTTAATTATTTCTAATATAGGAGAGTGGGCTGGCTAATCTTGGAGGCATCTTGTGGATTTAGAGAATCTATGACTCTATTTAACGGGGTTTACTCTAGGAAATTTTCTCAAACTAATCATGATCTATTTCCTCTCACCACAAATTGCCAGCAGTTAATTGTTGTGTGAGAGATGGGCCCCAACTTAGATGTTCACTGATGCACTCAACAGTTGCTAATGGAGCATTTACATATGCTGGACACTCACCTACGAGAAGATTTTCGGAAGATGTTTGCCTTCAGAGTCTACAGTCCTGTGGGGGACAGCAAAGAGAAACAAGGGGCGATGAAAACGGGAGATCTCACAGGAAACACATTGTCCAGGAAACAGAAGAAGGATAAGGCTAGCATCTTCTTGTGCTGGGGGTGGAGGAGAACTCTGCTGGGTGGTTGGGGAAGACCTCTCTGTGTAGGAGATGTGAGCAGAGATCTGAAGAAAGAAGAAGGCAGATGGGTAGAAGAAAACTAGGCAGGGAAGAAAGAGAGAGGAAAGCATCACCTCACATCCTCCGACATCTCTGTCTGCAGCAGGGGTCAGAGCAAGCCTTAGGGCTCATTCAGACTTCACTTCAGAGGCCTTTGAAAAGCACTCTTAGATGGCGACCTTGTCCCTGCCTCACCTTAGCCTGGCCTGGGTGAACTCACTTGTTACTTGTGTTTGATTTGTGCGTGTACCCTTTTCAAGCCACAGCTCTCTTTTGTGTGGTAATAATTTAAAACCCGGAACTTTTTTCAGTGGCTGAGGAGAGCACTGGAAGGGTAAACGTACCTGCATTTCCAGAAGCTACATTGCCTCTCCTGATTCTCAAGGCACAAAGCTCCACCAGGGTCTGTCTGATATTAGGAGGGTGAATCCTTTGCTTTCAGAAACCCTTCCCTCCCACTCCAAGACAAAACCAGTGGCAGTGAGATTGCCTCTACTAGCACAAATGGCCTCTGTTTCTATAAAGAGCCACACAGGGCAGAGTGGCTTGGAAGCAAAGGTTCGGGAACATTTGAACCACAAGTCTGCTAGGACCACCTTGCAGCTCAGCAGAGCTCAGTGACTGGGAACAGGCTGGGGAGCTGCCTGCAAATGTGATGGTACAAGAAGCCATTTAAAGTTTTATTTTACAAAACAGAATAAATTAAAAATGCATTAGGAACTAGGCCTTTACTTAACTACAGGGTGTGCTAATGGGCTTGGAGCTGCACTCCCTCCTCCCTTAAGCTCTTAATGATGGAGCTTTAATGTATTTTATTTCTTGAAAAACAATCCCACAAGCGCTCAGTACAGTCAGAAAAACATTTCTAAACTCATTAGACCACTGCACAGTAAATATTCATCACAACCACAGCTCCTACCTGCTTGCAATGAGCCATTGATTTTTCTCCTTGTTTTGCTCCGCTCTTCCCCTTGCCTTTTATTTCTTCCCCTCTCCCCCAACCTCGTCTTCACTGGAAGCTCAAGCAAGGCTTGGCAAAGCTCTCTCTAAAGAGGCCCATCTTCAAAGGAAACAGAAGAATCTCTGTCAATATTCAGTCTAATAAGATCTTCCATGCCACCTGCTGCAAGGCCTCCGGGTATCTGTGGTGGGTGAGGGGCTTTGTGGCCCTGAGAATGGACTCCCATCAGTCATTTGATGTTTTAAATATAGCTGCATGCATGGTCCACACTAGAGATGATTAGTCTGGCCATTCTCGGACCTGAAATACATCCTCAGCCTGGCTGATATCACCAGTTAACCCTTAGCAAGTTACATTGCTATCCTAACTCCTAGAGTTGCCATTTATAAGATGATCATGTTAGACAAATTGCCCAATAGTTGATAGTTTATGATCTATTAGGTGAAGCACTTGGTATCAACCTGACGGTAGCACAATATTAGCTATGTAACTATGTACAAATTGCTTAAGTTTTTGAGCCCATGTTTCTTACTTTAAAATTATACATAGCATATATGTATAGCTCAGTGGTATATTGCTCATTTGTAGAGCATGTCACATGAGCAAGATTCTAAGTTCAATCTTCAGTACTGTAAAAATAACACATATGTATGTATGTATATATGTATAAATATATACATCTGAATGAAACCTAAACTCAAAAAAGTTTCATGAGCTTTGAAGTACACGTGAATGTAAGTCTCTAAGCATGGTGCCCCACAGCTGTTAACTCCACAAAAAACAGGTTCTCTCTCCCAGAGACATGCTCAACCTCTTGTGAAGCACACAGGAAATTAGCCCTATGCCTAACAGAGAACTGGAACACACAAGTTCTGTAACAGTAGTCCTGTGGACACAGTCTAGGAGGAGGGGGAAGGAGAAAGCCTGCCCACTTGGCATCTGTGCTCCTACCCCAAGATCAAGAGCAAATGAAAGTGACTGGATTGCCTCAGATGGACAGATGGACAGAGGCAGCAGTCTGCTTTAGGATAAGAGTCTCCAGGCCCACTGTGTTCACAGTTCCTCATGCTGCTCACCGGATCTCCAAAGCGTTGCCAGGTACTCAAGATGAATACACCCAGTTAGCAAATGAGCAAACTGAACTCCAGTGAAGTGTGTTCTGAGGTAAGTGACAAAGCCAGGTCACATGCCCAGACCTTCCAATCCCACAGTCTCACGATAACCAATGTTCTCTTTAATCACATCTTTCCAGGACACGATTATGACAGTGAAAGCTCATCATAAACATCATGCCAAATGGGTGCATCATTAAACTTTTGTGTATAATACTCACTACTGTTGATAGCTCCTTCATTCCATCCATCTGTCATCAATGAATAGAGATTAACCATGTAACGTCTGAAAATTCAGCTGGACTCCCAGCTGAGTGAGAAATCCACAGACAACAGGAATCCTGGGCCGAGAGTCCTCAGCCCTCTCCTAAATTGTATATTTCTTTCCTTGCAGAGCCTATGTAAATTGGTCTTATATATTGATTTTCTTTTAAGGCTCATTTCTTTTTATTTTATGGGTGTGAATGCTTGGCTACATGTATGTATGTGTACTGTGTATATGCCTTTTGCCAAAAGAGGACATTGGATTCCTTGGAACTGCAGCTATTGATGTTTGTGAGCTGCCATGTAGATGCTGGGGACCAAACTCATGCTCTCTTCAAGAGCTGTAAGCATGCTTAACCACTGAGCAACCTTTCCAGCTCCTAAGTTTTTTAAAAGTTTGTGAAAGCTGATGACATTCCAGGCACTGCAATAGGTATTACACAATATCTTAATTAATCTTTACAACAACACCCCCATTTTATAGATGCATTGGAAGGAATATTTTTTTTGGTTGAGTAACATAATCAAAGTCATGTAGACAATGAGAGGCTTACAATTATTTTCTCTTACTAAAGATTACAAAACTAAAAAGGAAAAGCGTCTTTCAGACTGTTTCTGACAATATGATGTTACTTGATAAGATAGAAGTTGAAGCCGCTCGGGAATCTCCTAGAATATGGTTGAGTTTTTGCTTTGTTTGTTTGTTAGTTTGGTTGATTTTTAAAGGATATATTCATCTACCATTCCCCTGGTTCTTCTTCTTCAATGACATGGTCATCCGGCCTGGAGCTTCAGTATTCATTTTGGATCTCAGAAGGGAAAACTCTCCATGATGGCAGAGAGTCACAGAAAGATGGAGAAGCAGAGATTCTCAGCTGAGGTGTATCAGCCTTCTGCATCTTTTTTTTTTTTTTTATGTGAGGAACCAATGAGCCTCTATTTGCTCATGAAAGTTTGATTCACTTTTGTTTGGAGATGTGTTGAATTCCATGTGAAACACAGAGTGACAGTATTTAGTTTTTATTGCCATGTTTTCTTTTTAAGTTGTTTAAGTTTCTATGACAAAGAGCTGATATAGCTGATCTTCCAGGAAGCCTGTCGTACGTACACGAACACAATGTTTCTTTCAATCGAGCTTTCCAAAGTACAAGGAGGACACAGAACTAAAGTGCAAGAAACAAACAAACAAACAAACAAAATCCTCAAAGAGGTTAAGTTGCTAACTGACAAAGTTGATGGAATATCTAGAGGTGACAGAATTAACCATCAGGTCAGCAATGACAAAATGAGGAAGATAGGGGAACATGTGGGGCAATGGTATTATCTTAGATCTTTCCATGAGAGTTGTGGATTATCTAGTTGAAAACACACACACACACACACATGCATGCACACATGCATGTGCATACACACACTCAAGCAGGGACCTATGTACATGATTCCAGTTTTGACAGGTAGGTTGAATTTTGACTGTGAGGTTGCATGCTGATAAGCACATTGATAGGATTGTTGCATTTAGGGCCACTGGACTGAAATTATAAACAGGCTGAACTGCAAACAATCATCCAGCAAAGGAAAGTTTTAACTAGGCCAGTGGTGACAGGGTATGATTTGTTTCAGATAACTTAAGTACAGCTTCAAAATGGATACCAGGGCAGCCATTCTATTAAATAAATTCATGACAGATAAAAAAATGCAAACCAGAGACTACTGGATTCCAGTTTTTAACTACTATAGTACCAGACTCTTATCCAAACCTGACTGGTTGCCAGTAAATGTTGGATAAGTATGAGGAAAATATTACCTAGAGCAGATATGACAAATCCCATCCCTGCCACATGTGTACCATATTCAATTTCAACCAGTGATTTCCAAGATTTGGATCTCAAAGCCCTTTTCCACTTCCCTATCCTCAGGAAGGATGGCTATTCTCCAGCCAAACACCACTTTGTCCAGGAGGCAGGAAGAAGGAAGAAGATGTATGGACCCAGTTCTACTTATTGTTTAAGTGACGATTAGAAGAAGATAGCTTTGTACTATTGATCCTCCAGAGGATCAAGAGATGACCAAACCCAAACTCTGTGCAAAGAGGTCTGCTATTTCAGCACCATGGAGAGGACACATGCTAGCAGGCCTGAAAGGTCCAGAGACAATTCTGGGAACCCTGGATTTTTCCCAGTGGGCCTTGTGGTAACTCAGTTACTGGAATCTGGGGCCAGAATTCTGGCATCTGAGACTCTTGCTCCTTTGTGTGGGGAGCTAACCTGCTTTGTTTTTGCTGGGTCTCTGTGGCTACACAACAAGTCTCAGAAGTCACTGTGTTCACCACCACCAAAGAATTCATGAGTTGAGGAAGGCCTCCTGGCACATGCTACATGAAGAGCTCAAAGTGATTGTTTAGTGAATGTACCACACAAAGATTATTTTAAAGTGCCTTTGTGATGGAGACTGTTGACTTTGGGAAGTAGTACAGATTACAGCTGAGGCAACTAAGTGATTAAAACTCTCAGTGGCTGAGTTTAAAGGAGATAAGGCCCCTAATCTTGAGACTCCTTAAACAGGGGAAGTTGAAAAAAACTGAATTGATTTGCTAGCTCTTTATTACAGAGGTATAAAATAAAGAAAAATAAATGTTCTTTAAAAGGGAAAACAATACTTATGAAGAAAGTTTATCTGCTCATATTTCTTTCTAAGAAGGAAGAGATTGAGAAAGTGAATCATATCTGCAGGAAGAGGAATTGAGATCTAACCAAAGAACAAGGAGCCAGGATAACTGAGCTTAGTTCCTTCTAGATATTTCCTATACTCACAGGAAAGCCACAGAGGGATAAGGCCACGGCAGGGATACTGAAGTTGAAGACAAACAGGAAGTGATGGCCCCCTCATCAGTTAGACTTGTTAGTACTGCTGCCCTTCTGTACAGACCCAGAAGTAGATCTGTGTGTTCAGTAGGATTTTTGTGGTGCTGGCATTTGCTACCTTTTAGCCTTTTTGTCGGGGTGAGGCAGGGTTATGTAGTGGGGAGAGAGTAGAGGTGGGGAGAGAGGAGGATGTGCCTCTTATTCATACTTACTTTCCAATTCAAGATGCAAGTTGAGCCCACCCCTGTCAGGGTAGGAGATTTTTTTAAATCAATTAAACATGAGATTAATTTTTTAGTGTGAAAGTTAATAAACATTGAGCCTGACATGACTGAAAAGGTAAAGAATCATACTGAGATGTTATCAGGATGTCTGTTCCCCAGTGAGAGAGGGGGATTTGACATCATCAATGGATCTTCTTAACTGTTATTTTGATTGGACTGAGAAGTGTCTGGGAGATTAGCAGAGCCCAGCTCTGAAGACATTTCCTGAGATGAGAAGATCATGAGGTCTCAGACCCAATGAATGGATCAATCCTTTGATGGACTCATAGTATGACAGCATTATTGGGAGGTGGTAGAAAGTGGGAGGGACTTAGTTGGAGGAAGTAGGT
Organism: Rhynchomys soricoides; assembly: GCA_019843965.1. NCBI lineage: Eukaryota > Metazoa > Chordata > Mammalia > Rodentia > Muridae > Rhynchomys > Rhynchomys soricoides. The sequence continues at coordinate 412,742 of JADRCH010007518.1, read as the reverse complement.
CATTGGAGGCTTCCCTTTGGAGCTATATTGTACCCTGGTCCCTTTCTGTACCCCTTCTCTGCTTTCTGTCTGCCATGAGAGATGAGGAAGATACTTTCCTACCCCTTCCCACTGCCATGATATCCTGCCCAAGGGGTGGAATGAGAAAGCCATGGACTGAACCCCCTGAACATGTGAGCCAAAGTAAGTCCTTCCTCCTTAGATTATTCTTGTCTAGCATTTTGTCGCAGCAATAAGAAAGGTAATCAATACAATATACACAATCATTGGAAAAGTAAAAGCATCCTATATACCTCAATGAGTTTGTGACAGTCAAACTCATTACATTTACAATACAACATAAAGTACAAAACTCAAGACATGAAATTGTATATATTCTATGATTATATTTTGTAAGAAAAAATGCAAAGAACACAAAAAATATTAAAATGACAGTGTGAGATGAAATGAGGAGTAATTTTAATTTTCTTCTCTAAGTCTCTGTTTATTTTTCAAATTTTCTCAGTGGATTTATATTATTTTCATAATCAGGAAAAAACATTCCAAAAATTTTCTTTCTATATGAGTTTTTCCTCCAAGGTCCTGCTTTTAAGGATAGGCTTTCCATCATTCTTGGCTTCCTTGATGCTAAAGCTCCCTTCAAAGACAAAGAAACACGTATGAACTATGAGAAGGATGAAGCTCCAGGCTAGCTCATACTCTATTTCAGAGCATTACTTGGGTGTTGGCCTAGGCCTTCAGAGTCATGGCTTCTCAAAAACTGGGCCTGGTGTTCCACAGCCCTTTCCACTAGAAAATGAACATTTTTAAAGGAGCCATGTTCTCAGGGAGAACTGATTGCTATGTCAACTCCAATTGGTTTTCCTGGGACTAGAGGAGCAGAATAGCAAGTGCTTGTAGTACATCCTGAGAAGCCTGGTGGGATTTTCTCCATATAAATAATCCACATAGTGTCAGCTCAGATTTTTCATCCTTTGACATAGAAGAATGCTTAGAACAAGGTTAGAGAAACAGGACTTTCCCAAAACACAGTTGTTTGCCTGGAGATGAGGCTTAAATGAAATGGTCTACACAGAGCCACTGTCTCAAATCTTCAACTACAAAGCATCCAGCTATGTGCCTCGCCATCCAGACATCACTAGCCCCCATAAAGGAGTAAAAGGAAAACCATTAGGGTTTGGAAGAAGGCAATAAATAAGACTGCGTTTCTACTAACAATTTTCTTTATCCAAGTGTTTATGCTGTTTCATCCAATTTACACCAGCAAAGAAGTATAAAAAATGGAAAACTAACAAAAAGCAAAAGTGGGAGCTTTTCAAAGGCTGACTCTGCGATGTCACTCCAGAACAGTGTCTTGGTGCTGGCCTCTGCTTCTGGAAGGCGCCAGCAGGTAGAAAATAGCTGTCTGAAAATTGGATCTACATTCCTAGAGGCTGGGCGTTCAGCCTTATGCCTGAGGCAGAAGTGACTCTAGTGGACTTCTTTTTGTTCCATCACTGATAATGCTGCAGATCCAGCAGAAGCAGCCACCACCCTTCTCAGAAGATGTTTCTATGCACTGAGAAGAGGATTCGTCTCTCAGAGCCCCTCACTCCTGCCTTTTAATGCCCAACCCCCTTTGATGGGGATCAAAGGCGTTAATACAATGAAAAGGGAAATGTTTGGTGTAACCAAATCCCTAGGAATGTAAACACCCTTTCCCAGCTTTAGGTTAAGGAGTGGATGACTAATATAAATTGTGGTCCTGGGCTAAAGGCAAGTTTTCATAGCAGGTGAAGGATAGAGATCAAGAGGTAGCATATTCGAAAAAGAGCAAAAGATCTAGCTGCCAAGAAAGGAGAAAAAGTAAGAGAGAGGCTGAGGGGGCTGAGGCTAGTCTAGCCTCACCATCTGGCACAGATCTGGTGATGTTCGAAAGGACACAGAAACTTTCTAACTCTAGGTGGGAGACACACACTGAAAAACCCTCTGGCTATTTCTAATTCATTTTGTGTTCTCAACACTGGGCTTGATCCACAGGTAGGATTCCCAGTAAGAACAGGAGAACTATTAAAACCAGGGTTTAACTACAGTGCATGCACAGTGTACTTTCAATTACTCAGCCATGAAGTGCCATTTTGCTGAATATGCCTTTGCAGTTGTGTATTTAACCAAGGTTTATTTTTAAGTGAGCTGTGCAGGAGATGGGGGGAAAATTGGGCAGGTAAGTTCTGGAGCTCTATCTACAAGGCAATTACAATGCCAGCTTCCATCTGAAAGCCATTTGTGTTTTCCTTTTGAAGCACTTTCCATTCCTGGCAGTGACACCCCAACACCACCTCCAAGAATTATCCACAATCTTTGACCATAGAATTTGGCATTGTCATAGATGTGGGCCCCCAGCCAGGGCTTGAAACACTTTTGTTGTATAGCAATATCCATCACAATAATGCTGGGTCAGAGCGCTATAATGTGATTTCCCACAATTAACTCCTGTTAGCCTCAGATCGATTTCATTTCCTTCACTCCTCCTTCCCCTGTGCTCACAATGGTTACCCTGTCAGTGGTCTTGCCCTGTCTCACCTCCCTTGGAAGAACACTGGCTTTCTCCTACCCAAGACTACACTTCCTCCTGTGCCCTGGATTTTATCCTCTTAGCCATTCAGGGAACAGAAATTTTCCTCCTTCTAATGTCACCTGTTCTTCTGGCATCTTTATCGTCTAAGACTGGCCACCTACTGTGGTCACACAAACAGTTCAAATTTCTCTTACCTTAAAATAAACCAAGAAAATTGCCTTGAGGAGTTGGGATGATGGCTCAGGCAATTAAGTGCTTGCATGAGGGCCTGAGTTTGGGGCCCCAGAACCTTTGTGAAAAATCTGGGCATGGTGGTAAATGCCTGTAATGTTAGTGCTGGGAGGTGGGGACGTGGGACTTGATATGGGACTTGATAGCTTACTAGTCTCAGCAAAATCATGCACCGTAGGTTCAGAAAGAGACCCTGTCCCAAAAGCTAAGGTAGAGCTAGACTGAGAAAGACAACTGAAGTCAACCAATGGCTTCCACTTACATACACACACACACACACACACACACACACACACACACGTCAGAGTGCAACAAGAAACACATGGGGACAGACACATACACATGTTTTCAACACACACACATGTCAGTGTGCAACAAGAAACACACATGGGGACAGACACATACATGAATTCAACACACACACACACACACACACACACACACGCACCCCTTGACTCAATGCTCCTCACTTATCTTTACAATTCAGACTTTTTAAAAATGAAGATAAATTCCATTTGTTAGTTCTTCACTGAGATGATTCCCACCAGCAAGTTCCTTTTGGTATCTATCTTTTTTAAAACTAAGTCTCATTGTAGTTCAGGCTTGCCTGGAACTCATGATATAGCCCAGGTAGGCCTAGAACTCATAACAACTTTCCTGTCTTTATCTTCTGAGTGCTGGGATCATAGATTCTTCTGTTTGCTACATCTACAGAACTCTTTCAGTCCATAAGTTTGTGTGTCTCCTCAATGTTTGACCTTAGTGACTACCTCTACTGGAAATGTGCCTTCACTTTCTGATCCTGTCCTACCATTGCTGCCCTGAATGTTCTAGATATTCCTTCTAGATCTCTCTAATTAACTTCCCCTTTTCTCCTCACCTTGTGAATGCTGATGGTCCCCCAGGTTGTTGTCTAGAGCTCTGTCTTTGACTCGGGTAGGGGTGATGTCCTTTATCTTGGTTCAACACTATCACCAAGCAATGGCTCTTGCTTGTGTCTCTCCTCCCCAAACCTTCCCCAAGTTCCAACTCTTATATCTATTTTGAAGAGTTGAATTGAAGCACATCTACAATCAAGCATGTCCAATCTACGGCCTGTGGCCACAGGCAGTCCTTGTGGTAAAGGATAGCTGTGAATACAGCAGAACACAAAATCATACTTAAAACATTATGCAAATTTTTATAACTTAACTGCATGGTTTTCAAATGCAAACTTTGTAGATGAAAGCATTGTGCTGCATTCTCCAAAGACTGGACATACCTCATTTGTTCTGGTTCAAGTTTATTATTTCTAAATTTGGACTGATACCTTTCTCCTAGGAAAGCTAAGTTCTTTATAAAGGATATCTTAGTGTCTGCCTTTAACCTTCTGAATAAAGGAGAAAGCCTTTAGTATGACCAACAGTGTCTTTGTGGAATCATGGTTAGCCCCTGCCTGCCTCTTCCAGAGATCCTAGAACCTTCTCCCCATCCTGAAATGTCTGCCTGCTCCACTCATCTTGGGCCACACAGGACTTCTTGTGTCCCATGAATACGACTTTCCTGAGTTTGCTCCTATTCATCTCTTCTGAGAATGGGCTCCACCTTGTTTTTCTTTTCTGTTTTCAAAATCCTATTAATGGGCAGACCACTTTGTGCGGACTCTCCTATGTCAGAGATGAGGCTTTATTCTGGTCCTAAGCCTTGAATATATTTGCATTATTTTATGTATCTCCCAGGATCCCACATTTTTCTGGCATATTTGTCTTTCTGACTGAGACTTTGGGCTCTTTATAGGCCAGGCCTGTGTTTTATTAATCTTCATATCTCCCAAGCCTTTGTCTGGCTTCTAAAAATGCTCAGTAAATGCTTTCAGACCAAGCTGATTTCCCCCCTCATGGACTCAGAATCAAAAGAGTATTTGAGTATTTTTTGTAAATGATGAGTATCTCTGAAAAGTTTGTCTTTACTGTGGAAAAGGAACATCAATGGGTTTTCCTCTTTATATCTGTCCTTTTCCCTTCCAGGCTTGGTTGTTTTTACTTCCTTGATGAATCTTTGACACACTTGTCCGAGTGACCAGAGCATAGAGGGTCTTGACATGTAGGAACATTGTAGGAGTGAATGATGCTGAGCAAGGATGTACATTTGTTAGAGAGTAACTCCCAACTGAGCATGCTCAGAAAATCAATACTTTAATATAGGACAACAACTCAGAAAAGAAAGCTCTCTCATTCATGTTAGAATCAAAGTCACCAGTGTCAACAGAAAGACAATCAGAGGTCTGAAGTTTTCTGATGACACTGGAGGAAATTGAGATTTAATTAATAAAGAGTAGAGAGTAGCTTAGAAGAATTTTTTTTCTAAATCATAGGGAAAAATAGCCTTGAGTAACAGTAAGAAAAATCATGAAGACTGATGATGCAGCTCAGTGCTTGCCCAGCATGTGCAAGGACTCAGATTCCATCTCTAGCAATTACAATTAAAAAGAAACAAGATCTGAACAGGACCTAGAGGGAAAACTAGATGTCAGTGTCTCCACTCCGGACCTTCTCCCTCTGTGGCTTAAGATCCTGGAAGATGGGTCAGGATGACTATGGGGGAAAAAAGGAAAGAAGAACATCTTTAAATTGAGGCAGGAACCCAAGACAATGTTTCTTGTAGACTGAATGGAGTTTTGCCTGGGAAACAGGCAGATTAGAAATATATGTACTTGGCTTGGGCAGATGTACAGTTCAAATGTTTAATGGTCCAGGGTTGCCCCTTCTTCCAATGACTATCAAAGCCATGCTTCAGCTTTTGCACATATTCCAAAATCTGTGTCAGACACCTATAATCTCAGCATTTAGGTTGCTGGGAGTTTGGGTGTGGCGTGAGACTATGTTGCAAACAATGACAACTGCCACCATTCTCAAACTGGCAACAACTCTGCTGGAGGCTCTTTAGGCACTTCACACCCTGAAGGTCCTAATGATCTTGTCACCAGTTCTTTCTGTCACACCCCATTCTACCAAGATTTCCATTTCCTCTGACTTCCCTAGTTCTGATTTCCTGGGACATCCTAACTCCCAGTCTCTTATCCCACCCTGTCCATCCCCACTGTCAATGGCCTTAGTGTGGGCGCTTATTCCCTATGCTAGAGCTCTTCCCAAGCACATTGATCTGTACAGGACTTGCCTAACACTCAACTCCTCTGCCTGGCTATTTCAGTTTCTTCTGATAATTTCTTTTCCTACCTTAATAACCTTCAAATGCTTCTCATCACACACTATAAAATCCAGGTTCCCTATTCTCTAATATTTATGTTCGCTCTGTGTGCGTGTGTGTGTGTGTGTGTGTGTGTGTGTGTGTGTGTGTGTGTTGGGGAGGTTGCAGAGAGACATGCAAGGAATCAAACCTAGTGTCTTGAGCATGCTGAGTAAGTGCTCTGCCACTGAGCCCTTATGATTCATTTTAAATGCACTCTCTAATATAAACATGCTTTTATACTGACCTCAGTTCACATTTATATCTTTATTTCTCATGTTTAACCTCACCCAGGTTGTTTTATATAATCACAAGTATTCTTTCTGTATTGTCAGGGTTTTTGAAAACTTATCTTCAAAATTAAAACACCCTGCAGAGTCAAACTTCAATGTGACCTCTAGCGTTTGACCAAGTTTTCTTGCTACTAACTAAGGCAATGTCTCTTATATCAATATGTTGAGCACCAACGTGATGCAACTTGCCTCTTGTCTCTGTGATGTGAGTGCACTACCACATCAGATTATTCAAGTATGTGAAGAGAAAATGTTATATCATGTCAGCTATCACTTCTACAACCTTAATTCAGTGCCACACCCATGGATGATTCATATTCATAAGAGATATGAATGAAGAAATAGAAAAAAAATTGCCTGGGACTTTATAGGAGATGTGTTACCTTGGATCGAGTCTCCCTTTGAAGTATGATCTTCAGTTCCAGAAGGTCTGTTGTTTCCCCGCCTACCTTGTGATCCACCTCCCAAGTCAGTCACTAATAAATCTGAATGAGGGAATGAGAAGGTAAGGATAAGACCAGAAGACTTTCTTGGGGAGGATAAAGTAGGAACTGTTTTGGAAGGAAAGTGAGGTGATGTTTCAATCAGGGTAGAAAAAGAAGAGTGGGCATTCAAGGAAAGGAGTAGCAGACACATGACTGTGAATGACACAGTGTAGTGGTATCATAGCTGCCCCTGAAGCAGCAAAGACAGCCTCAGATTGATACTTGTGCCCATCCCAGACAGTTGAGCTCATGGACCACGAGGAAACTCTCCACAGGAATCTTATGCTAAGCAAAGAAACACTGGAGCCCTGGTTACCAGCTAGAGGGGAAGCTTGTCTCTAGGAAAGACATTTCCTGTAAAACAACTCACAGTGTAGATGAGAGTTGGGGCCTGAGTCAATGATATGTCATTGATAAGCAGCACCACCCCTTCCCCACGACAGTTTATTTATAAATATGTTTTGCTTCTATTTAAACCTAAACCTCATCTCAGGATCCAAAAGACAGAGGTCACTAGACCTCTTTGCTCCTCTTCTCAATGTTGCTACATGGAACAAATCTCCTTTCTCTGCCTTTGCTCTTGCTTACATGTTTAATTGGCTTATTGAGAATGAGCGCCCAAGCTTAGCTTGTTAGGGCCCCGGCACTCCAGCTGTCCAGTGTGTTTATGATGGAGCACATAGACCAGAGTCTTCACGATGGGCAGTGAGGAACTGAAGATGCTAAGAAGAGAGTGGGCAGGGTTCACACAGGTCCCATAGGGCCAGGCAAAATACACTAACTATGTCTTCTTCCAGGGCCTGTGTTCAACATAATCCCAGAGGACTTGAAAGTTAGGGTGTGAGAGACAGGCTTACAGCCCTAGCTCTACCAGTTCCTAATTTACAGGGTGTTGGGAAAGTGATCTGACCTCTGTCTCAGTCTCCTCATCCTGATAGAGACTGTTCTAAGACCTAGGGATATTATACCATTAAATAAGAAATCACTTATACCAGTGGCTAAGTTATACAAGGCAAATCCTTTATCATTCCAGAGAAGACTCCCAACATCAGGTTCTAACTCTTTGTGTCATAAAATCATCAAAACAGATCAGTATCAGAACTCAGGAGGCCCACACAAGAAAAGACTTCTGTCTGTGCTCAGTAAAGTTTTTCAGGACAAACCCAAGAAGATGACACATCTCCTTGTAGAATTAGATGACTTCCAGGGCTTCTGGAGCTGTGGCTGCCTTGGTAAAGTACGTGCTATGCAAGCATGAGATCGTGAGTTGAATCCCCAGAACCCACATAAAGCATCCGTGGGGCCAAGACAAGCAAATCCCTATGGCTCACGGGTTAGACAGCCCAGCCTACTTGGCAGATCTTATTACCGGGTATATGAGGAAGTTTAGAGGGAGGAAGGCAAAGAGGGAAATAGTGTGTTTATATTATAATTTCACAACAAACAAACAAACAAACAAACCAGGTGAACAGCACCTAAGGAATCACATCTGAGGTTGACTGCTGGCATAAGCTCACATGCAAGCATCCACAGGCAAGCACACATGTGCCCATACATTTGAGAGCACATGCACACACATACAGAGACAGAGAGAGAGAGAGAGAGAGAGAGAGAGAGAGAGAGAGAGAGAGAAGAGAGAGAGAGAGAGAAAGAAGAGAAATTCCAAGGTCTGCACTGGGTAGGAGACCAAAGGATGACTGAGGCTGTCATTGCTTGCAGGGCCACTGTCCCACAGAGAAAGAGAATAAATTATTGGAAAAGGAAGAGATACAAAGCTGGAGCCCCACCCCCACCCCCCATGAGAGGGCAGAGAAGAGCACTGAGCTAGGAGCTTCTTTAGCAAGAGGACACTGACTTCAGAGCAGCCACAACCTTGCCCTGTCTTCAGAAATGCTCTGAGAAAGTCAGAAAACAGGAATTTAGGGAGGCTTTCTCAAAATCCCTGCGAACACATTCTCAGCCAAGAATGTAAGATGCCAGAAAGGAGCTGCCAGCTTGTGCACGGGCTGAGTATTAAGAAGAGAGCATTACCTCCCCCTCTGGGAGGGAGGACTGACACAGCAAAGAAACTTAATGAGACTCAATATCCTGCTTGCTCGCCCCTCCTTTGCAAGGATTGGAACACAAAGCTCCTGCGTTGGGGAGGTTATTTGATTCAAGGTAAAAAGCAAGGTGGATTGCAGGAAGTGTTTGTTAAGTTTTCCTGGGCTTAAGAGACCAGTGGGACCTTTCTTTGCAAAACAAGAATAAAGAGGAGAAACAAAGCCTGTATGAGGAGTTCTTGCAAATTTTCCCTTTCATTAATTCTACCAGAAAGGAACAGACAGGCCTGAAGTGAAGCCTGCAACTCTGTTTTCTAAGCATCCCTCCAGGGGAGGGCTAGACCATCTATAGAGCACAGTTCCCAAAAGAGGGGAAATGCCAGCATATTTAAGAGACAGACTGTACCTCTTCCCACTATGTGGTTGAGGAAAAAAGAAAAGAAAACAAACAAACAAACAACAACAAAAATATAAAACTGTCCCTTTTCTTCTTATCAAAGAGGAGACTGAAGCAATGATCAAAAACAAAAGCAAACCAATAAACAAGAAGCTAGTCTTGAGGGAGAAGTGAGATGGAGAGTCACATGATCCAATTATACTCTCAGTACCGAGTACTGAGCGAGGCACATGAAATAAATGATCTGTTAGGAAATGCTAAGATAAGAATCTAACCTTGGCTGAAAAAAAACACATGATTAATTAGGAAAGACACAGAGAGAGACAGACACAGACTGAGAAATAGAGGGTCTGGGAGAAAGAAAGGGAGGGAAGGGAGGGAGGGAGGGAGGAAAGACGGACAGATGGACGGTTTAGATTTCAGGTCTGCCTGTTGCTAACAGGTAAAGGCTTCAGTTTTCTTTACTTGACTCAAGATCATGGTAACATGGATGTAGAAGTTCCTAGCACAGAGCCTGGGGCACAGTAAACACTGGGCATGTGTTCTTCTCTTGTGGGTTATACGAGGTGAGAGGGGGATTTAGAACATGCATGTCTATAGACACAGACATGCAGCTGAATTTGACTCTGCTGCTTGAAGTCACTCACTGTGTCATTAAACAAATCATTCAGCTTCTCTGCTTTGTATTTCTCCCTCCTGTGACTGCTAGAAACATCTTGTCTGATAAGACTGTTGTGAAGGTAAAAACAAAGCAAAACAATTTCTATAAAAGTACTTAGCAGAATGTTGTGCCCTTTGAAATGGTTCTGTAAAAGTAGTTGTTAAGACCAGCTAGTTGCTGGAAGGGCTTTGGGGGTCAGGTGGTATAAACAGCAGTTAGCTTCCCATGTATTTAAATAGTTACACATACAGATTTCCAGTGGCTTGCCCCGATTGGGCATCCAAGTCCAACGTGTAGCTACCCCAGCTATCACAGAAGTGAGAGCGAGCTTCCATTATGAATGGTAATGCTATGAATTGTAGCTAGGTCAATGTTAGCAGGTTTGAAAGGCACTGGGAATGAACCCCTCCCTCTTAATCAGCCCCTTGGAAGAGTAAGAATGATACTACAGCCTTTAAGAACAGGTCCACAGAACAGGATCTGAAATGCATTCTTGCCCCAGGTGGAGACATGACATTTTGAACCACTAAGTAGGCTATAAGATGACAGCCTAGCTGAAGACTCTCTAGTTAAGAACAAAGATATAGCATTGTCCCATTCCTTTACAGTAATCCAAATAGGTCTGTCAATCAGCCAAAGGAAAGCACACTTCAGGGGAATCTGTTTACAGACTTTACGAATGGTCTAAAACCTGTTTACAACCTGGTTCCTTTGCCCATCACCCACACTCAGTTCACTTTTCTTCATGGTAAACTCCCTGTCTTCTACACTGTGCTCAGTGTCTCTCATCTGAATCCTTTCTGTGGAGCAAACAAAGACCACAATGCCAGCAGGAGAATAGAGTATGAGCCTGGTAACAGGAAGGGCCAGTGAGTGGGCAAAAATGCAGAAAAGCAGCTTGTAAAGAGTTTCTGGGACCTGCACAAAAGCCTGCTGATCATCCTGGCTCAGATGGTAAAGGGCATTGTTGATTCAGATGCCTTGTTTCTACTTATGTGGGACTGTAACATACAACCTGGCAAGCCCTGCTCACCTGTCACTAACTGTGAAGAAAGTGTTAGCACCACTGCTCACATACCAAATCACATTAGGAAAAGGGACACTGAACCTGAACTGTATCACTCTGCAGTAAACATTGCAAAGATGTTATTGAGAGAGCAGTTAGGAGGATAGGGGAGAAGGCAGCTGACTTTTCTGCTCCACCCATGTGGTCCTATTACAGAAGGTGTGCCTCTCCTCATTCTTGGCTGGGTTCTTTCCTGCACTTGGTGAGCTGGGAAGTTGGGATGCTCCAAGTTTTGCCAGAGTCATCTTTCATCTCAATGACAGTATGAGTTTATTAAGAAGTTAGGTACTGCATCTTCCCTGCCAGGTCTTGAGAAAGGTTGATGATTAATGTTCCCGAGGCTAGGATGCAGAAAGAGGGAGGGGCCTGTGCTTCAACCCTCTTGCAGTGAGGAAAAAATGAGGTCAAATAGGTGTTTGAAGGGTACCAGAAGTGCAGAGTCAGACCTCAGAGACAAATCCCTGTATTCCATCCTGTTTGAAGGTGACACAAACGGTCTGCCCAAGGATTTTGTTGGCTTATGAAGACTCAGGTGATGTTCATTATCAATCCCTTTGTTTGGGACAGTCCTATATCCAGGAAAATATGTGAACTACTGAGTGGTTTTCTTTCTTTTCTTTTCTTTCTTTCTTTCTTTCTTTCTTTCCTTATTTGATATTTTATTTACATTTCAAATGTTTCCCCCTTTCCAGATCTCCCCTTTGGAACCTCCCTATTCCCTCCCCCTTCCCCTGCCTCTATGGGGGTATTCCCCCACCCACCCACCCCCACTCTCATCTTCCCTCCTTGGCATTCTCCTATACTGGGGCATCTAACACCCTCAGGCCCAAGGGCCTCTCCTCCCCCTGATGGCTAACAAGACCCTCCTCTGCCACATATGTGGCCAGCACCATGGGTCCCTCCATGTGTATTCTTTGGTTGGTGGCCCAGTCTCTGGGAGTATCTGGAGGTCAGGCCAGTGGACACTGTTGCTCCCTCAATAGGGCTGTCAACTCCCTCAGCTCCTTCAGTCTCTTCTCCAACTCCTCCATCTGGGACCTCACATTCAGCCCAATGGTTGCTGTGAAGTGACTCTTGGGTATTCTGAAAATTTGGGCTAATAACCACTTATCAGTGAGTACATACCGTGTTCGTTCTTTTGTGACTGAGTTACCTCACTCAGGATGATATTTTCAAGTTCTATCCATTTGCCTAAGAATTTCATGAAGTCATTGTTTTTAATAGCTGAGTAGTATTCCATTGTGTAAATGTACCACATTTTCTGTATCCATTCCCAATGAGTGGTTTTCTACTGACCTATTTCTATTTCTTTCTAAACAGAGTTCTGGAAGAAGACCACTTAGAAAAGATTAGAGAAGATTTTAACCTCCACCCTGACAAACACACACACACACACACACACACACACACACACACACTAGTGCATACACAATGGGGCATCTCCTGAGAGAGTAACCAATAGTTGATGACCTTCAACATGGCTATCAAAAGATCTAGGTCCCTCCTTCTGTTCCTCTTCTTCTTGAGGGTGTTGGATTTAGACACCAGTGCCCCAGTCCATGCCTTGTTTCCTGCATCTATAAAGTGGGTAAAACCATGTCACTCATTCAACTGATACTTACAGATGTATTGATTGTATAACTATGTGCCAAGAATCATGTTAGGGCTCCTAAGATAAGTAACACATGGCTTCTTCCTCTCAGCATCTTATAGTTCAATCTCTTTCTTGTATCAGATATTCATGTGTCACTTCAGGTCCTGTGGCTTCACTTGTCTCTTATCTCATTTGTTACTGAAGATTTTGGGTCTATGCAGGCTCTAAAGGTCACATGAGGACAATATTACAGTGACTTTTGTCTTAACTCGGCTGCACAGCTCTTGTCTCCTAGCTCAAGAATTCACTGTTGACAAGAAAGTATGGGACATCTCAGATCCTTGTTTAGTCCCTACTCATAGACAACCTAGAAATGTAAGGGAGTTAATAGCCCATGGGGTGAAACTTTGACAACCTCATAATAAAATCCATAGACAGTTCTTTCCCTGAGTGGATTTTGCTGAGTGCAGTTTGCATGGATTCTTAAAGATGGTCTTGTGAATCTGGGTAATCAGTCACAGTTTGCCCGATGTCCATAACACATCTTCACAGCAGCTCTCTGCTCTTCCTCTTGATCATTTTGTCCTTCGGATGAATTTTTTAAAATCTAAAATTTTGTTCATCTTTTATCAGTCTGTTCTCTGAGGAACATAGGTCAAGACAGTTGGCCTCAGGAGTGACCTAGGCAGACTTTCAGGATGAGATTTTGGGGGTGAATTACCCAGACTTTGGGGGGCAGGCAATAAAGACTCAGTTGATATTCATGAGGAGGATAAGGGCATCTCAGGTATAAAGTATGAAAGTTTAAATACTTGGTGACTTGAATTGAAGGATGGGATGAAGTATTGGAATATATAACATCTTGATACTTGAAAAGCATGGCAGTATCCATGATAATGTGAGTTGGAGTTTGTTAGCCACATTGGAAGCCTTAACTAAAGGCTTAGGGAAGCTACCTGCCAAACCAGGGTACAATGTGAAGGTTAGAGACCCACTTTGGAAGCTTTATGGAGACTTTTATTTCTTAAAGTTGCAGGACACACAGTGCTGAAAATCAAGCCCAGAATCTAATTGTAAGAATGCTGTATCTGCTGAGAAGATTCTTGCACAACTGCTTCTGTCTTATATTGAATCAAAGCTCAGCTAGGAAAAGAGAGGAATTTTGACACCTAGAATGAGAACATTTGTGTGGATAATTCCAAGAATTTAGAACTCTTAGGCTTATTTGAGTCTTGTAAGTTGAGAGGGGAGAAAAAAAGACAATTTCTTTCCCCTTGTTAGTAGAAACCATCATCCTCTTGCCTGAGAACTATGTAATAAATACAAGTGAGTAACAAATATATATTTAATAAAATGGTAACTGTTCTCTTCAATATCATCTGACATTCATTATTCCTCCAGGAATATTAAAAATCATAAGATCACAGTATACAACAAATATAGAAGTGCAGTCTTATTTCAGGAAGAAAGGGTTACATGCTGAAAGAATTGTAGAACCTCACTTCTATGTGCTTACAAAAACTAGAGAAACATTAAGTAGTGGGTCTTTCTGGGAGTAGGAGTCAAGTTCACACCTAAGTAAGAAATACTACTTAATGTAGATGATTTCATCTATACAATTACAAGAGAACATATATAGCTTATCATCAGAGTTTGTTAGGGCAATGGCCCTAGGAAACCAGATAGAGACTGTGGGGATTCCTTTTGGTATCAGAGAAGAAATCAGAAGGCTCAAAAAAACCAAGAATGGGAACATAATGTGCTGGAGAGGATCTGAGAACCCATTAGCCACTCAGATATTGAAAATTTCCTATTGTAACATTCTTTAATGGAGCACTGAAGGACACCAGGATGAGGGACATGTGGATGCTTTAAGAAGCTTAATGATGGCTTTCCTCTGTAAGCTGAAACTGTTGGTGGGACAGCTTGTCTTGGAACTAGGATTCCTAGGAGCAGTGACTTTGATAAGACTAAGGAATGGTAGAAAAGTGGGGGTACACTGGCCTATCAGAGACAGCAGATATGATCACTGTGTTAGACAGCACAAGTAGAATTCATGGTGTCCTGAACTGAGGGTACTCTGTGGTTACATGCTGGTAAATGTTCAACAGCCATCTTCGAATAGACAGACAATTCTTCATTATAGGCATCTGACAATTTCCACGGTATAAATACTCCCACTATAATGATTTCCCAGCTACCAATCTGACTCTACTGAGTATTGATAAGGGGGTAGAGATGCATTATCGGCACTCTGGGCAGTGACTATCATGATGCCCCTAGAATCATATATTGTGCTCCCCAACTTTTTAAAATTTAACTTTTTATTGATTCTTTGTAAATTTCACCGTGTGTACCCTAATCCCACTCATCTCCCTGCCCCTTTGTACCCACCTTCCACACTTGCAACTTCCCACAAAAAGGAAAAAGAAACTCTCATTGTGGGAGCTGTAGTGTGCCACAGTGTGCCCTACAGTATACCCTTTGTCTACACTTCTTTACTTGCAAATGCTCATTGCAATGAGTCATTGGTCTGTTTCGAGACTTCTGCCACACTAATGATACTGGATCCTCACCAGGACTCCTTTCGGATACCCTGCTGTTGCCCTGTGTCATGGAGATCCTACAGATTTGGGTCTGTAGGACTGGTCTCTCCATGCGTTCCAGTTGATTAATGGGGTATATTTGGCCTACTCAGAGTCCTGGATCTGGGCCTGGGTGGTAGCACAGCTAGTCAGCCCAGTTCTCCTGCACCCACACCACCAGCTCTGTCCCCAGCTAGAGCACCCAATACTATACCCAGCAAACAGCAGAACCAGCTCTTCTGCTCATGCCCTCAGGGCTAGCTCACCCACACCAATACCCACACCCACACAAGCAAGGCCAGTTCTCCTGTGCTGTCCAGGTGAGGTGCAGAGCCCACTCTCCCAAGTGTTGCAGATGATGAGAGGCAGGGCCATCTCTCCCACCTGCCATAGGTGGCAAAGGGAGAGGTCGGGAGGAGGGCATCTCTCTCTTGCCTATGCCATCTCACAGCGGACAAGTTATGGGGGCAGCTCTTCCACTCTCATGCCCTCAGGGCTGGCTAACCTGTACCCCTATCACCAGGGTCAGCTCTACTTTACTGCCCAGGCAAGGTGCATTACTCACTCTCCCGAGTGCTGCAGCTGGTGAGGGGCAGGGTCAGCTCTCCCACTTTCATGACCCCAAAGTCAGCTCTCCCATGACTTCAGATGGTGAGGGGCAAAGAGCAAGGGGGCAGGGAAAGGCATCTTTTCCTTGTCCATGCCACTACACGGCAAGACCAACTTTCCCACATTCGCTGCTCACTCATCACTCTGGAAAACAGGGCCAGCTCTTCTACTGTGCTTCCTGGGCAAGACGTGTCCCACCCCAAGTACTGCAGCTTAGGAGAGGCTAGGACAGCTCTCCTATCCAGGTAAGGGGTGAGACCACCTCTGCACAGCCCTCCAACATCAACATGGTCCCAGACAGCAGCCCACACAAGGAATGCCTACTTGGCCTTCAATGATAACAGACCTCTGCTGCTGCAGGGACATGAACCCAGTCATGGCCCTTGGTGACAGCACAGGCCAGGACCTCACCATGGCCTTAGGTGGCATTACCAGCTACTTATATCATACTGTTCTGCATTACCCTCGAGTCTCCAGCTCTGCTTCTCTTCATTGTGCCCACAATCTTCTGCTTCTCCTTCCCTTTCATCTCTCCGCCATGTTCTTGCTCATCTTAGTGGGGCCTGGAGCCTCTGCATGTCTGAGGTTGTCTCAGGAGTGCTATGTCCTGCCCATGCCATGTGGCACCAGGCAGGGGTTGTCTTGGCTTCCTTCCTTCCCAGGCCCTGTGGCAATGGACTGGGGATCATCTCAGGCTTCCTCCTCACCTGGGCTCCATGGCATAAGACTGGGGTTCATCTCAGGCTTGCTCCCTACCCAGCTCACATGGTACCAGGTTGGGGGTCATCTCCATTTCTAAACTTTATATACATATACTTA
Organism: Rhynchomys soricoides; assembly: GCA_019843965.1. NCBI lineage: Eukaryota > Metazoa > Chordata > Mammalia > Rodentia > Muridae > Rhynchomys > Rhynchomys soricoides. Next base: position 396,178 of record JADRCH010007518.1, on the reverse strand, counting down.
CATGTAGATAAATACCATATACAGTGTGTTTCATGGATTTATAAACATATACACATATATAATTATGTATATATAAAGCTATTTATCTATAAAATGGATATATTCACTCAGGCATCAAAATGAAAAACCATAGTTACTCATTTGTTTCATTGATATTAGATAGTAAATAGCCCCAGAGGCCATCAAGTGAAGAGAAGACTGGGTTTCCCCTAGAAAAGATTCTGAACTGTCACTGCAGTGACACATGCCAAACATTCCTCTGGTCATTCCCAATAGGAACAAGTGTCCATTTGCTACCATCTAATCAGGAGAATGCCTTGACTGTTCAAGAGCCATTGCACACAAGTTCTGATAGCGTGGTATGAGTTTTGACCAAGGTCCTGCACTGCCGTTATAGTCCTAAGCTAGAGAATTACTTTATGTTTATGAGTTGAATCCTGGCTCTAGTCCATCTACAGTTAGTCCATTGAATCTGTAGGCACAATCTATTACTATAAATCTGGTCTCTAAGTATATATAATTCAGACCTGTGTAGTTAACAGAATGCTCTCTTTCAGCAGGGCAGTGGTGGTGTATGCCTTTAATCCCAGCACTTGGGAGGCAGAGGCAGGCGGATTTCTGAGTTCGAGGCCAGCCTGGTCTACAGAGTGAGTTCCAGGACATCCAAGGCTACACAGAGAAACCCTGTCTCAAAAAAAACAAAAACAAACAAACAAAAACTCACTTTCACTCTCTGACCTGTGAAATAAGGGTCACAATGCCAGCAATGACCAAGTGATGACTCTGAAATTAATCAACTTCCCACTTTCTATACTTACCAAGGTAGTAATCAGAAACATAATCTAGGAAAAAAATCACAGAGGTAAGCACTACTGTCAAAGGCTTAAACAGATTGAACAGTGTTAAATGGTCTTGTCTTCATTAGATTTAAATGGAATAAACAAAAAGGCATTAAGGCTATGCTAGCCTACCGTAACTTTAAGGAAGTAATCCCAATAATAGTTGTGGTACAAATGATATCTTCCTGGAGACTAATTAATGGCACTTGAAATGTAGCTATTCAGTTTCTGAGAGCATAGATGGCTTTCAACCCCATCTATAAGATCAAATGTAGTTACCTGAACATGGCTGACAGCAGTGTACACTCTCATCCTCTGGGGTTATGTTAACTGTTTTCTCCATCACAATAGGGAGATCTTTACCATATTACATTTCTGAAGAATATCATTAAATACTATTAATGAGATCTTACTCTTCTGGTTTCCTTTCTGTTGCTGTAATAAAACATTGACCAAAAGCAATTTGGGGAAGGAAAAAATGTATGCCCTACGATAATAGTCTATCGTGTAAGAAAACCAAGGCTTGAACTTAGGGCAGGAACCTGGAGGCAGGAATTGAAGTAAAAACTATGGAACAATGCTCTGTACTAGCTTGTTAGTTTCCTTAGCTATTTTCTTGTACAACCCAGGACCACCTGCCCAGGGATGGCATCACAAATAGCTGTCTAGACCCTCCCATATCAATCATTAATCAAGAAAATGTCCCCATAGACATGCTCATAGGCCAATCTGCTGGAAGCATTTCCTCAATTGAGGTTCTATCTTCCTAGATGACTCTAGTTTGTGTCAAGCTGACCCAAAACAAACAAACAAAAAAACCTTAACCAGCTCACTCCATAACTGGAAGTGACAGTGCCGAGTCCTCTGGATGTCTTAGAAAACATTTGCATATTAAAATGTAGAGAGGAAGCACAGAAAGGCTCAGGAATCTCACACACTGGTGAAATTTTAGGGGCTCTATATTTTGAACTTTACTAGAAACTAAGGTACTCCCTTTCATCTAAAGAACAAATTGCAATGTGAACCTGCTACTGCTAGAGCAGATTTGAGACTTTAGGGTAGACTATATCCCACAAAGCAATGTTACTCTGACAAAAAATTTTGAATGACTCATAGCCAATTTCAAAGAAGGCTATGAGCGAGAAAGAACTTTGCAGTAGGACTATAGGCTGCTTGGGATGTGTGACTCAGCGTGTCTGATAGTGTTTGAGATGTCTCAGTGGGTAAGGTTGCTCCTATTGGCAAGCCTTAATTGGAGAGCTAACGTTTAGAACCTAAGGTCCTGGAAAAGATATATAACATTTGTAACAGAGAAGTTGTTTCCATTTGAAAATAGCTCCTGGTTATGCTACTTGACTCCCTGTCAGAAAGTAGATACCTGACCACAGACAATATGTGATTAACGTGGCTTGAGCTTCTGTCACGAGCTTCAGACCCACCAAGTCACAAAGTGTGATGAACACAGCAACGATCAAGTACTAAAAAAAAGCTGTATTTTCGGAATCAGGCCCACACTGGCTCAAAATACGCAAATGAATCACCTGAACACGTGGGCAAGCATCCCATGACATACGTCTACTGCACACTGTCTCTCCTGGAATTCAGACCCATAGCTCATGGCAGTTTGGCTTACAAATAACCTAAACCAGTACACTGGGATTGACAAGAAGTTTCTGCAGACACAGCAGGGAGCTCCTTAGCATTGGTGAATGGTCTAGCTGAATAGTCTGGGGTTATATGACCGAAAGATTGGAGGGTAAAAGCTGAAGGGATGAGAATGATCAGGTAAGTCCCTCGTCCTGTGATGCTTCCAAGCTTCTCTTTAGCCACTACATCCTGGTACAACAAGCCCGTTAAGAGTGAGCACAAGAGGATGAATGAAGTCATGGATAAATGAAGTCAAGCTGAGTCACAGACTTCTATGGTGCTCATTTTTTCTCACAGCTTTATGCATTAAAGAGACTCATGATGAAGCCAGCGATTCTTTGTTTGCATTCGGTTCCTTCTGATCCAGAGCTAAAAGTCTAGATACACCTAATTTACCAACATGGTAACCCACACGACATCATATAAGATAAAGGACTTTTATTCAATAAAGAGATGTAACAATAAGCACATGGTCATGGGATTCCTTGTTCTTACTATGAGTGCTATGAGGGTTTGAATAAGTGTGGCCCCCATAGATTCATGTGTTTGAATGCTTGACCCTTAGGGAGTGGCACTATTAGGAGGTGTGGCCTTGCTGGAGAAAGTGTGTCACTGGTGGGCAAGCTTTGAGGTCTCCTATGCTCAAGCTCCACTCAGTGTGGCACACGGTCTCTCCTTGCTGCCTGCAGATCGGCATGTAGAACTCTCAGCTCCACCTCCAGCACCATATCTGCCTGCATGCTGCCATATTTCCCACCATGGTGATAATAGGCTAGACCTCTGAACCTGTAAGCCAACCTCCAATAAATGTTATCCTTTATAAGAGTAGCCTTGATCATGGCTACTCTTCACAGCAATAAAACCCTAAGACAAGTGCCATCATCTCACCTGGCAAACTGCTAGTCTAATAGACTCAAGAAATAAGGTACTAAAATGCCATCTATAGTTTTAGCCTGGGGACAGTGTTTGGGAGTTCAGGGTATGTATGCTTCTTCAGTGTAATGAAACAGATGTCAGCTACTGAGATCTGTGTCCCAGGAGGTAGAACACCTGGAAACATAAGCCGGATTGGATCTCTCTCACTCCAATGTCCCACTCTGCATACATCCTACTCAGCCACAAGTCCTATCAAGTGACAGTGTAGCATGTTCCTTTATATACTATACTTACTCTATACTTGAACCCAGTGGTAGAGATATGTTGAAACCCCAGAATCTTTACTAGAAAGTTCCAAGTGTTTCTATGGTGAGAAATAATGGAAATAATAATAATAATAATAATAATAATAATAATAATAATAATAATAAATGGTTGCATCAGCCATAGATAAGACTTTTGGGGAATAAAATTGGTGTCCCGACTGTCAAGTGATCCAGACCAACTGAAGAGCTGGCCAAGTTATGAGGGGTATCCAGAGAATAGATGCTGGAGGGGCCTCATACGTGTCTGTTATGGTTTGGGGCTGTAACTAACAATGGAGAATACAGTGTATTTCCTTAACTTTCACTCGTTAGAGGTTGCTCCTGGAAAGTGTCTTGAAAAATGCTCTGTGATTGACTGAATTTGTACCTCGTTCCTCTGAGGGAAATTGAGGTCATTTTGTTCTCACAAACATGGAGGCTTCAGATGGAAACCAGGCATCAGATACCATCAGGAGAATGAGACTACAAGGAGTGGATTGTCTCAGACACATTTCATTCTCTACTGGGGTCCTCTTGTGTCTTGACTCCTGTTTTGGCTTCAGTCTTCCTGCTAACCAGCTGTGTCTGAGCTTGGACTAACTTTGTATCAACAGACAGTCTTAGAGAGCCTTGGTTTGCTCCTGTACCTAGATGACCCACCTTGCAACGGCTTTCCTGTTGTGTCCTAAGTGAACATAAGGGTTCCTTCTTAATATTCATGCATTTGAACCCCCAAATATGAGGGTGGTAACAATCCAAGAGGCCAATCTTTGGCTATGGATAAATCATTTCTCATTTCCTCTCAGATGGACCATTACGAGAGGTAATTTATACAGCCTCTTAGAGAGTGACACCAGGAAACCAAGCAATCAGTCACACATAGCAGCAGCCAACTCCATAATTTATCCATATATTGGAGCTTTCTCCCCTTCCCATCTCCCCTTACCTCTGTTCCTTGGGCTCACATGCCCTAATAAATTAACTTTGCATAAGTGATTACCTTAGACTTAGCTTCCTGGGAAACACAAATGAAAACACCACTTAAAAAAGTTACTATGAAGACTGGATTTTTAAAATACCAGATATCAAAGTACTTTGCAAGCATATTATGTAATGACTCATGATGTAAATATCAGCTTCCAACTATTTGATCTGTTTCAAGTTTATGTTAAACATATAATGGAATAGAAAAATCCATAAGCAGTAGAGCAAGTAAACTTGCTTTATTTTGGCTCCTCTCCCAGTCCTTTTCTTTGAATCATACTTGTCCTGAATTACAGAGTCCTTATCTCTCTACCTACCTTTCTTACATGCCAAAGACCACTGCCTCCAAAAAGGTTTCTGGATTTATTTGGCTTCTTATGCTGCCCTATGATGATGACCACCAACAGCAATGAATAATCTTGGATGTGACCTTTGCTGACTAGACCTTGTTCTTGTGTATTGTGAATTTCCAGAGAGCTTTCTATGTTAGTCCTTTACTGCGACTCGGTACTAGTTAAAACATTAACTGATTCTCCTCCAGAATGCTAGGATTCCCCAACACAGTGGGGCTGATTGGTTTGAACTCTTCTGTACTGCCACCTGAGTTACTGTCTGACTACCACTCTAAGGACACATGCCGACTGCAGTGTGGATGACATCCTGGAAAGACTAGAATCAGCACTCAAATGCCTTTCATTCAAATCCTGGCTCCAGGGCCTCAGTGCTGCATGATTCCTAATGCTAATCTTCAGCATTAGATTGAGTTATGGAATGGCCAGGAATATCATTTAATGTTGTCTGAAGGATACCTGGCAGAGGTAGCACATTCTGGTGTTGTTTGTTTGTTTTTTTAACACTTGAATTAGTAAACTACATAAAGATTACTCTCTGTATGAATGGCCTTGTCCAATACGTTGAAGGCCTAGAGAAAACCAAAGACTGTGGAAGAAAGAATACACACACAATGCAGTAAGAGAAGCTACTCTGTCAGCCTCACTTGCTTCCCATACAGCCCATTAGTTCTCTCTTGTCTCCAGGCTAAGGCTCAGTTTAGAACTGATACCATTGGCCGTCCAGGAACTCATGTCTTTAAACTTGGAGAAGACTATTCCCATTGTTTTCCCTGGGTCTCTTGATGGCTGTAGGTCCTAGGCTTTTTGATCTCCACAGCTGCATTGTAGGGTTGTGGGTCCCTGTCCACTCCACCACAGGACATGGCCACTCCAGGAGGCAGACATGGGAATTGACAGAGGTTACCCCATGCCATCACTGGGCAGGTGTTGGGCTGGAGGGAAGCCCCAGGACACTGCTCTGGGGGCACAGTCTGAAGCACAGGACAGCTAGAGCTGGTCTGGGAGCCCCCAGGCCTGTGACGAGGACGGGGCCATCGGGTTCTCAGGCTTTTGGACATCCAGGCTCCACTGGAAGCCTCGAAAGAGCTGAGAACAGAGTGGGGGCTCATGGAGCCTGGGGTCAAGGGGAAAGGGGTGGAGAGAAGAGCTTCAGCTGGTCCCAATGGGAGAGTCTTTGGCTTGCTGGTGGCAGGCTTAGGCTTGGTGTCAATCATGGCTGAGAGTGCAGAGAGGCCTTCTACAGGAGACTAGACAGTGATTCTATAGGCAAAGGCCTTCTCCATGCTTCTCTCAGTGGATCTTGATAAAAAGAGGCAGTCTTTGGTTTTAAGGCATTTATTGTCATAGCAGAAAGTGGATGTGTAAAACTATACCCCACTTCTCAGGGTAGGCCTGAGATTAAATACCTTTTGTAGGAAGGAATGTCTGGGAAGGAAAGCTTATTGGCTAAGCCCTCCAGGCCTTTAGGTACCTCATTAAAATGGAGATCTGTCTTAAGCCTATGTGAAGGCAGTTCACATCCTTGACATGTGGAGGGGCTTGGGGCACTGCCATCCTTTTAGGGTCTCCAGGGCTTTTAGCCTTAGTTCAACCAGGAACCATGTTACCTTTTACAGTCCTATACTGCATGAACCAATTCCTCATAATATACATCTCTCTTTGTTTGAATGTATGTATATATGTATGTATATGCATGCATGAATGTATAGATGTATAGAAAGTCCAATAATCTAGAAGCTTCCAAAAAATAGAGGCCAGTGTTATAGCCCTTGTCTCAGGCTGAAGGCCTAGATCTTCCTTGGAGAGTCACCTGTGTGACAGCAGATGAAGAAACAGGAGGCTGATGCTTCTGGGTGATGATGGCAGCAATAGATACACTTGTTCAGGAAAAACTGATTTACACACCATGCTGGCTGGCTTTCCTTTCCTGCTGTTGTTTTCCTCAGGCTTCTAAGACACTGGGCAGTTCAGTCGCTGTCCCATATTCTAGTCATCTCTGGAGATGTCCTTGCAAACACATCTTGCAGTGTGCTTCACAACATTGTGAGCGTCTCTCAATACTACAAGTTGGCAATCAAGAATAATCATCAAATTGCCATCCAAATATTTATGTTTACATCCATAGATGCAGGCTTTTCTCAAGCACATTACAGAAGCTTTTGCTTTGTTTTATTTTACAGTGAGCAGCAGTCGATACAGATATGCATAATTGGCCACAGTGCTGAGAAGAAGAGGCTAAGGCAAAGTCCTAAATAGAATACATTTATCACTTCCCTTCCCAGCCAAGAATTGGGAATACCTGGGGAAAGCAGTGTGTATGAGCCAGAGGATGGGGAAAATTACTACAAAGTGCTGCCTCCTGAACAGGCCATGGCTGTCACACTCATGAACTCACATAGCTGTGGTTTCCCACATCAGACCTGTACAAGATCATGACAGTCAAAATCCTGGTACAGGTGGGAGAGATGGCTTCCAGGCCCTACACTTTACTGAGGAGCTGTTGGCAACTGAAAACTTTTCGGAAGGAAAAAGTATTCTTTCTTGAGGGTGTTCCCATAAGTAGGCTCCCCATGCTCTGCTACATAGCCCCACAACTGTGTACATGTGGGCAGCACTAAGCGGACTTCGTGGGCTACAAAAAAATGACATGAAGTTGGGAAGAAAGCATGTTGAAGACATACAGCAGTAGTTGGAAGAGGAAAATGGGAGGTAGATATGATTTTATTCTATACATGTATTAAATTCTCAAGAATAAAAATATTATAATAAAATATACATTTATCTAATACAGATATTATATAGTATATAGTATATAGATACAAATAACCCCATTGGTTTATGTGTGCAGTTATCATTAGATACAATACAGAATTAGATACAATTACAGAATGTACATCATATAGTACATGCACATACTACATGATTATATGAAATATGGTTTATTTATATAATAGAATTTGCTATTACATAGCAAGATAATATATGTTACATAACAATATTACATAAAATATGTATAAATATATACTATCTCTCCCATTGGTTACATTTCTCTGGAGAGTCCAGGCTACGTTTCCTTGTGTCAGAAGAGACTTGTATCCAGCCAGAGCATCCCTCAGGATCATGATAAAGTACATGGAAGAAAGCATGCTGAAAGCAGGTTTAAAATATTTCCTAATTTATTTATTTTAAGGAATAGCTATACTAAGAAATGGCTTGCACAACACAGATTTTCCTCATTTAATGCGCACACTCCACTGATTTTCATTTTGTTCACAGAGTTGTGTAACCATCTGTACAATCAAGAAAGCAGATTTTCAAACTGCAAAAATCTTGTATACCTATCAATTTTTGCTATCACTGCACTGTGGGGGGTGAGAGGAAGAGAGAGAGAGAGAGAGAGAGAGAGAGAGAGAGAGAGAGAGCCTTTTTCACTTGAAGAAGGATTTGTTTTGCAACTCATAAAGCACTGTGGGGACCTTTTCTGACATTTGGCTTTAGGGCCAAGAGATTTGCCCTAAGTCTCTGGGATCAGGAGAAGTGAGAGGAATCTGGCAAACAAGGTTTCAGTCTAATATTTCATTTTAACCAAAAATAGCTTCTGTTTGTGAAGGGTTAGCATTTGCAGAGTACAGCTCACAAAGCCCATCTCATTTTACTTCTACAACCCCGTGAGGCAAGTGGAGGTCTCCCCATGTTACAGATAAAGAAACTGAGTATATTAGAGTTTGGGATTTGGTCTGAGGCCTCACAGCATCAGAACAGCAGGTAAGGAACACAGTAAGCACTGTTCAGGCCCAGTTGCATGTTTTGCTCATTAAGTTCTATGCAGCTAAACTTAGCCTAAACCATCTTGGATGCTTTTGTTAAAGTCTGAATCTGACAGCATGTCTCATGTACTCTAAACCCTTTAGGAAAACAGCAGTTTCTCCTAAGTTCTCAGCACACAGCTTACATGCAAATGGCACTGAGGAAACAATACACAATACACTTGATTCTGTCTTGACATATGTTGAGGCAAAGATTAGGTTCCCATCAATTTGGAAAGAGCATCACCCAAAATTTCAGAAGATGATCCAAAGTTCAAAGTCTCCCATTAGGTCACAGATGGGTCTTTGGTTGAGAAGAAAATGCCCACTCGAACACCATGCAAATCCGTGGGCCACTCATTCTGGTTAACCTATAATCACAAACTATTCTGCCAGTGCGTTCCTCCTTGGGCTCTGAGTTCTCAAGGTTGTAGGAGAAAAGAATAGTCCAATTAGGAAATCACCTCGAGAAAAGAAAAGCAGCAACATATGGAAAAGGGATTAACTTCCTTTTAGTAGGGTTCTCAGGAGGGAGGTGAGCAATTTACCAAATGCAGGGCAATTTTTGCATCTGGCTGGTGCAGTAAGACACCATGGAATCATTGAGACTGAATTACAGAGACTCTGGTTATAGACTGGACTTTCTATTAGGGCACTCAGCTGACACCAGCTACTTGCCTCGACTCCAGTGAGACCCAGAATAGTTCACATTAGCTCCAATTTGGGAACGGCTCTTCCCCTTTATTAGAACCCCAGGATTGAGGAGAATCTGTGGTAAGATTCTAATGAAGTTAAGTATTTCAATCCTTTAGTAAAGCCAATAAACATTATCTCTCTTCATCAGACCAGAAGAAGGGTAACCAGATCCTTTAGGGGTCATCCATTCTAAGCCCTGGCTACCTTTCTCATAGGTCCTTCTAAACAGCTACTGAGACAAATGACATGCTGAGGTGTCAGGGTAATTTTCTAGTCTTAGTCTATCAACATTCAAACCTATCAAACACAGGGCAGGAGAGATTTGTCTAGCATGAGAGTTAGCAGTCCAGGACAATGGAACAATCAATATAGTGTCAAGAACACAGTCACGGTGACTCTCAACAGTGAATGTTTATATTGTCAGCATTTGGAGAAAAAGAAAGGAAGATCACGGGTTCAAGGTCATCCTGAGCTACTACACAGTAAGTTTGAAGCAAGAAAGAGAAAGATGAATGACAACTAAAAAGTTCTAGCAGCCTCATCTAGCTGATGCAAAACCACTTCTGCACTGGTATTCAGTGGGAGCATCATCAGCTCAGTGTACCTTAACAGCAAGTCACTGATAAAGCTACCCTGCCTGAAAACGACCAAGCAGGAGAGAGTTCCCATGGAAATCTTTGGACCTTGATTTCCACAATACAACTGTAACATAACTTAAACTCTAACCCTAACCAAACCCCTACCTCTAACCCTAAAACTAACCCTAACCTTAACCCTAACCCTAACCCTAAATCTAAACTTAACCCTAACCCTAAACCTAACCTCTAACCCTAACACCTAAATAACCCTAACCTCTAACACCTAACCCTAACCCCGAACTCCTAACCCTAACCCTAACCCTAACCTCTAACCCTAACCCCTAACCTCTAACCCTAACCCCTAACCCTAACCCTAACCCCTAACCCTAACCCATACATATATATAATGTATGTATGTGTATGAGCATACACATGTAATTGTACATGTGTGGAGGTCAGATGACAACTTGAAACATATATAAGGATGAAAATCTCAACACTAGAAACTAAGACCTATAGACAACATCAACCAAGTTATCAGATTAACTTCATATCACGCCAAGGTTTTACCTTACTTAGAAGGGCCTGTTATGCATCACCAACATTTGTGGTAACCTCTGCTTCCAGGTTCGTAGATGTTCTACAGTGTCCTTACAATTCAGTGTAGCCGCATGTCTGAATTCTGATCAGTAGGACAAGAATACAGGTGATATGGTCTTCTCTAGGACAAGTCCATAAAACTCCACAGTCATGACTGTCCATGTTCTTTCTTCACTCTAAAACAACAGGAAGAGAGTAGAGACCAAGACACTAGGAACTCAGGTCCTTTTGGAAGTATGTCAATGCCTAGCCCTGGCTTCTCCCTTCCCTCCACCCCACACTAGCCTACACTGTATAAAATCATTACAATTTTCGTCTTATGTGGAAAACAACTAAATGTAAAGCTCCACAGCTGACTCAGACATTCAGAGAAATCTTTCCATACTCTTGGTTATTTTTAAAACTGAAAAGTTCATTTTTTCTCTCAAGATGTCCCTCTGATACTTTTCTGTTTTGGTTTATGTTAGAAAGTGTTTCTATTGTGTACAAGTAATCCAAGAGCTACAGCATTAAAATAAGATAGTGGTAAATCCAGATATATTACAACAATAAAAATAAATGGATTAAACTTCCTTTCAAAAGACTCAGTTCAAGTTGAATTTTTAATTTAATGTTTTGGAGATATTAGGAATTGCACATCATGTATGCTAGGCCAGAGTTCTACTATTGAGGGTTATACCCAGCCCTCTTTTCACTTGTTACTTTGAGATGGGATCTTACTAAGTTTCCCATTCTGACCTTGAATTCATTTTGTAGTCCTAGATCTTGTACTTGCAGTCTTTTCATCCCAGGCTTCTGAGTAACTAAGAGTATAGAGCTGTGCCTCCAGTCCTAGATAAGTTTTTAAATTTTGTTAATATGTCATTGTAAGAGACAGTTACACAAAATTGTTCATAAATATTAAAAGCAAAAAGGTTGGTGCTAGAGAATCACTCAGCCGTTAAGAGTACTTACTGCTCTTCCAAAGGACGTGTGTTTGGTTTCCAGCACTCTTATCAGGTGACTCACAACCGCTCTAACACAAGCTCCAGGGATTCCAATGCCCTCTTCTGCCCTCCACAGGCATCTGCATGCATGAGCTACACATACATACACTCAGGCACACACACATTTAAAAAACAATCTTTTCTTTAAAAACATAAAAAGACTGGTGGCAATACACCAGATGAACATAAAAGAAAGCAGTGGTGGACAGTGAATACAAATTAGAGTAAAATTTAAGAAAATAACCAAAAGACACTCAAAGATTATTGTGCATATTTATTTGTTTTTAGTCATAGAAATTACCATGAGAACAAATAATAATTTTTCTTTCATTTTTAAATGCTGCTTCATTCATAAGAGGCAATCTCTGATAAGTATTTGCTGTGTGTATTTTTCAATCTTTGTGCATGTGTTTGCTCACATATTCACATGTAAATTAAGTGGTATTAGATATTCGGTTCAATCTTATAGCCATGTGTATGCATAGTTGTAGCATATAAGGTACATTTCTAAGATCTAGTATCTCAGCCAAAATCATGTTCTTTTTTGGAGGTAACAATTGTCCAACCACTAGCATAGAGTCTTGCTAGTGTAGGACTTCTCTGTGTCTAGTCATTGTACCAAATTTCCCTGACAGAAGCAGAGACTTTCTTGAAGCATCCATGCATCAGTTTCAGATTCTTCCTAAACAATCTCTCCATCTTCCTTTTCTTTGTTCACAGTGCTGTTTCTGCATTGGAATGAAGTCTCTTTATGTCTATTTTGAGTTTCTTTCCCTCTAATATGTCATGAGCATATTTCCAATAAAATGGTTGCATTTCTAATTCATCCCATTTTGCCATCTAAATGACATGTTCCAAGGGAACAAGGACAGATATGGAGTGTTAATATTGCATCAGTTCCTTCTCACCTTGTTATATGTTATGTAGGACCATGGCACAAAAATGTGGTTGAATTGCTATGTATTTCTTCAGTGGTAACTTACAAAAATGTCTCAAGTTTGGAAAGCATCTTGGTATATTTTAAAGAAAGATTTATTACATTTACTGTATTGTGTGAGGGAGACAGACAGACAGACAGACAGAAACATAGAGAACAAGAACTATGGCATGCATGCAGAAGACAGAGGACAACCTGCAGAAGTCAGTTCTCTTCTTCCACCACATGGATCCTAGAGATGGAAGACATGTCGCCAGGCATGGCTGAAAATGCCTTAAACCACTGAGCCATCTTGCCAGCCCCATTTTGGCATCTTGAAAAGTAATTTGGGGTGGTTGGGGTAATGGGAGAGATGGAAACAAACATACCATATCAATGGAATTGGGTGGTTATTACATAGTTAAATGAACATCCTACAAAGGCATACTAAATAACTCGGTAGGGTTAATGGTTAAAAACCACGCTTAAAGAGCAAAAGAGCCTTTTTGCTGTATGTCCTTATATCCTAGTTGATAAGGTAGAGGTGGATAATGTAGACGATGTAGATTTAATACCCTGGCAACACTCATGGATAAACGAAGATTTCAAAGGTGTTTTAATGGCTTAACCATAGCACTTCTGAATGTTAATGTCAGGACACTTCCTAGGAAACTTTGAGGGCTTTGAAGGGTTTCTGGATATTTGGTTTGGTATTGCAGATGATTGTATCTCTGCAAACTCTGCTGAACTCTCAAATCATAGAACAGTCAATCCATCCTTTTGTCATGTTAGAAAATATTGCAGAGGACTCTCTCATAAAGACAAGAATATTGTCCTGTGGGGGATGTTGCTACCTCACCATGACTGACATTCTGATATTTATGTTTAAGTCCCTATGTAACTAGTGAGAGAAATGCTGGGCTTGATAGGGAAGGAAAGAGATTGAATACCAAGAGAGCTATGGGAATTAGTTTTAGGCGGGAGTCAAAAGCATACTCATGGGATTGCCGTTTTAGGATGGACACTCAAGGAGATATGAATATTTAGACAAAGGTTTGTTGACCTTGGGTAACCTATTAGGAAATGAGATTTAACACCCTGGTAAAGACTCTAGGGAAACAAGCCACCTATCAGGTTTATAGAGCTTGGAATAGGGGGTGTCCTGTGCTAAACCAAGATGCAGTTCCTAAATTTCTGTGGCATGTGGAATCAGGAATTTAAATAGACCTGGGAAAGCAATGCCGGAAGTCACTTAATGATTTAGATAACTTGTAAAGACACAAGTCACCAGGAGTGCCCTAGTGGGATGGATATCTGCATCACTTGTGGCTCACCTCTACAGCCCAGGATGCTAGAGACGATCACATAGTTCATATGCTTTTCAATGGGGACAGTAACCTAAATACCTCTACATTAAGAAAGAAAAGTTGGGTGACAAAGGTCAACCACTAGAAGCCAGAAAGTTTCCATTTCCATGACTGGCAGAGATAGAATGACACCCAAGGGGACCTAACCTATAGTGAGTTAAGGAGCTGGTTAACAGAACTCAGGGATCCCAGCAGCAGATTAGACAAGCAGCCCAAAAGCACATTCCTTAATGCAGACAAGCACAAGAATGCATGGGTAGGAGGTCAGTCTCTCTCTCTCTCTCTCTCTCTCTCTCTCTCTCTCTCTTCATCCCTCTTCCTTCCCTCCTTCCTTCCTTTCTTTTTTTCTTACAGGATCACATGTACCCCAGTCTGGCCCCCAAACTTGCTATAGAACTGGGAATAACTATCTTCCCGTCTTCACCTCCTAAGTGCTGGAGTTACAGATGTGTGCTTTCTCTCCAATACCACCAGACCTTTCCCCCATCCCCACTTAGCTCAGCTTCTCCTGACTTCCCTCCCCTTATTCCTATACTGAATACAAGTCAGCCTAGCACAAATATTCCCAGCTCTCTTCTTCATGGCTGCAGATGCAATGTAACTAGCTGCTTCGAGCTCCTGTTACCTTGACTTGCCTGCCATGATAATCCCTCTTTTCCTTATGCTGGTTTTGTCAGGGTTATTTTATCACAGCAACAGGAAACATTAGGAAGACATTGTTTTCCTTGTTACTGTGACAAAATATATGAAAGAAACAACCTGGTGCAAGGGTCTTTTGGCTCACAGCTTCAGAGGCCCTAGTCTTGGTTCACAGTTTCAGAGGCCACAGTCTGTCCACCTTAGCTGTATTGATTCTCATTTTTGTACGAGAAAAAAACCATCATGGAATCATGAGCTCGTGAAGGAAGCTGATCATGTCAAGGCAGACAGGAACATGAGGAAAGGACTGGGAATCAGCTGTAACCATCAAAAGTACATCTCCAGTGAGCTTCCCAAAACCACTAGTCAGGATCAAGCATCCAACACATGAGCCTATGAGAAACTATAGCAAGCACAGGAGAAAGCTCCGTCATACACTACCTGTGATTTTTTTATAGTAGTCATACATTACCTGTGATTTTTTTTATAGTAGTAAAAATCCTAAGCATAATGCAAGTTGATAACAATTAAAATCACATTGTATTCAGATGAATTATGACTACATAATTCTTGCTTTAAAACGTGAGGAGGGTTGCATATTGAAAATTATATTATGATAATTTACAACATGAACAAAGCATTGATCAATCAGAAGATGCTTCCTAATAGATGCCCATAAATCAAATATAAGTCGAGGTCTCTTTTGCCTTAAATATATTTATTTTTAACCTCAGAGGAAACATTTAGAGAAGGGTATTTTCTTCATACATGAATTCTTGTCTCACATAATAGCTAACATACTTGGTGTAGTCTACATTCTTATTTGATGCTAGCACCCATTCATTTCAGAAACAATGTGAGGATCCCTGGAGTGATCAGCATTAGTGATTATTGTTCTGAGAGCCCTAGCTAAGTAAATGAGGCAAGATATACAAATAATAATGTCAATGACTGGAATTTTATTGTGCATTTACTGTGTTCCAGACATGGCTCCTGGTCCTCCACAGCATTCACTTAATTTACAGGATCATTCTGTGAGGTCATACTATTATTGTGTCAATTTTTCAGAAAAGGAAATACAGTTCTGAACTTTTATATAACCTGTCAATGTAATAAATATGGAAAATCAAGAGCACAATAATCACAAGCTCTGTGTATCATTCTTGCCTCCCCAGAAAACCTGGAAATTAACTAGAAATTGCTTTTCTAAAGTTCTACGAAGAAAACAGCCTTCACCCCCATTCCTCTCAATCTTCTCTGGGATGCTACAGGAGTTATTAGGCAAGGCAGATGTTTAATTTAGTCCTGGCAAGAGGAGATGTCTGTCTTCCCATTTACTCATCTTAATCCTTAATTGCCACCTGTCCTCCCAAGCAGTCAGCCTCATTTACTTTGCTCCTACTTGCAATCAAGGGTTGAGCCCCAAAGACATCTGGAGTCTTAAAACCCACTAATGATAATCAGAAAGCAACACAAAACAGAATAAAAAATAAACCCTTTAGAAATCTCTGGCCATGGGTGCTATGTGTCTGTAGAGTCCTGAAAACAAGAGGCCCCATGCTTAATTGCAGTGGAAGGAGAGGCCGGGTTGGCAGAAGCATGTCTCTATTGAGACTTAGATTTCAACTTTGACTCTGGCTGCCAGCTGGCTAATCCCTAGATCCCAGTACCCACATCTGAGTTCTCTGAAATCCAGGCCCAGAGTCTGGTGGAGGCCAGCTGGGCTAGATTAGGAAGGGCTCAAGGTATGGCAAACCCATGGACATCTGTGTCTGTGTTAGCAGTGGGAAAGAGGAAGAAGGAATGAAGGATGACACACTGGCTAGAGGTGGCCAACATTCAGTCTTGTGTCCTGTATGGTCCCCAACTGTTTGGGAAATGATATAGCTGAGTAGAAAATCCACCACACAAAGACCCTGCCTCACACTACCAGCTGTGTGCCTTCTGGCAATCCCCTCTATCTTCCTGAGCCTGCATGCTGTATCCACCAGATAGTGTGGCAAGCAGGACATCAAGCAGGGTAGACTGATCAGAAAAACATGAGAATTCTTTCTGTGTTTCCATTCCGCTATTTTCAATTTCAATTTTCCAGTCTTTCTCTGAGATGTGAGGCCCCAGCAGTAGTCTGAGTCTTTGGAAACTGTATTCATGAGTCTTTATGATAGGATTAACCCTTCATGCTCTGTGGAAAGCAACACTAACCCAGACTCCTGGATACAGAAGAGAGTCAAGAAATGCATGCTTTAGTGCATAAAATGGGAATGCATGCTATTTCCATGACTATCACATATACCCTAGGTCTGAAAAACAAACACAAAAGTGCTTTGTAAACTTCACAAAGACTGTACAAAAATGAAGGAATCCTCATCACTTGGCCAATGTATCTTAAAATGATCTCTCTGCATTCATTTGTCAGTAAACTGTGCTGGGTGACACCTTCTCAGATTGTCTTTGCGAAGGACTAGGGAGATAGCAAGTCAAGAGCATGTGCAGAAGGCCTGGTTAGGCAAGATGCTCATCAGGTTCCAGGGTTCAAATACACACTCAACTTCCTTCCTCCTCACAGTCCCTTTTAATTTATCCTGCATCCCAAAGGCCTTTCCAGTTCTAATCCCGTAACTCAGTTCATCACACTCGTGAGTTCTCTCCTCCCTTCTTTCCATCTTTATATCCCCATGCATGTGTCCCCATCCTGGGAGGTGCTACATATTTTCCTCTGCACTATGAGCACCATTTGTACAGGCTCAACGGAGTCCTTAAAAAAGACAAAGCCAATCACCTGTTTGTCCCATTCCTAAAGAGTGCTTTCTCGTGCGCTTCTACATTTCCTCACCTCTTTCAAAACCTGTAATCCAAAGATACAAGACCCATGAGAAGCTGGTAGCCATACTTATCAGAGACACTGAATCAGGCAAAACAGTAACAGGAGAGAGGAAGAAATGAAAGGAAAGAAAAGTAAGAGGGGAATTCTTTCCTTAGTCCTAAAATCACAGTATTTCTGGGTCCCATAGATAAAGTACAAAGAGAGGTCTTGTGGGTGGAGGTCAATGGAAACCCCAACCTTTCCTGATCCTTCAAGCAGAAATACCCATCCAGAAGTGGGTTTCTAAGGTTCCTTGATGGGTTTGGAACTCTCCAAGGTGCTAACCAGGAGAACCCACAACTTCTGACTTAAGAAGGATATGGACATTCCAAATTTTTGGGCTAATATCTACTAATCAGTGAGTACGTACCATGTGTGTTCTTTTGTGACTGGGTTATCTCACTCAGGATGATATTTTCAAGTTCCATTCATTTGTGAATTAAATGAAGTCATTGTTTTTAATAGCTGAGTAGTATTCCATTGTGTAAATTTACCACATTTTCTGTATCCATTCCTCTGTTGAGGGACATCTGGGTTGTTTCCAGCTTCTGGCTACTATAAATATGGCTGCTATGAACATAGTGGAGCATGTGTCCTTATTTCATGTTGGAGCATCTTCTGGGTATATGCCCAGGAGTGGTATAGCTGGGTCCTCAGGTAGTACTGTGTCCAATTTTCTGGACATTTAAGGAACTGCAAGACTGATTTCCAGAGTGGTTGTACCAGCTTGCAATCCCACCAGCAATGGAGGAGTGTTCCTCTTTCTCTACATCCTCACCAGCATTTGCTATCACTTGAGTTTTTTATCTTAGTCATTCTGACTGGTGTGAGGTGGAATCTCAGGGTTGTTTTGATTTGCATTTCCCTGATGACTAAAGATGTTGAACATTTCTTTAGGTGCCTAGAAGTTTGGAATACCCAAAATTCAATTCACAGACCATATGAAGCCTAAGAAGAAGGAAGAACAAAACATGGATGCTTTGGTGCTTCTTAGAAGGTGAACAAAATACTCACAGGAGGAAATATGGAGACAAAGTGTGGAGCAGAGACCGAAGCAAAGACCATCCAGAGACTAACCCACTGAGGGATCTATCCTATATACAGACACCAAATCCAGACACTATTGTGGATGCCAGGAAGTGCTTGCTGATAGAAGCCTGATATGGCTGTCTCCTGAGAGGCTCTGCCAAAGCCTGACAAATACAGAGGCAGATGCTCGCAGCTAACCATTGGACTGAGCACAGGGGCCCCTGACAGAGGAGTTGGAGAAGGGACTGAAGGAGCTGAGGAGGTTTGCAGGCCCATGGAGGGAGCAATAGTGTCAACGGGCCAGACCCTTAGGAGCTCCCAAAAACTAGACCACCAACCAAAGAATACCCATGGTGCTGGCTGCATATGAGGCAGAGGATGGCCTTGTTGGACATCAGTGGGAGGAGTGGACCTTGGGCCTGAGAGTGTCCAATGCCCCAGTGTAGGGGAATGCCTGGGTGGGAAGAAGGGAGTGGGGGGGCACCGTCATTGAGGCAAGTGGAGGGGGATGGGATGGGGAGTTTCCGAAGGAGAGACCTGGAAAGGGGAAAACATTTGAAATGTAAATAAAATGAAATATCCAATAAAAAAAGAAGGATATGGAGAAAGGAATCCACAAAACAAGACAGTCAGGAGAGGCTGAGCCAGATAAGTGAGGAAAAGGCGGGCAGGGCACATTCTCTGCAGTCAGCTGAACCGTGAGAAGCAAGCTGAAGGCTGAGGACATACTTGTGCTCTTCAGCCACCTCTCTGTGCACAAGAGCATGATTTGCAAGGCAAGAGAAACATCTGCTGGGAGAAATTCAGCTACATGATGTGGAGATCAGCACTTGAATTATTTACCTGAGGTGACTCACCCCCCAGGGGACCAGAGTAGCCTCTGAGGTTCTTAGGTGTGTGGGGTGGAGACAAGAAGGGAAGCTGTTTTTAAGCAATCAGTCTTCGACTGAGTCCCTGAGGTGCTTTTATCAGCTTGAAGATATGAAGGCAATGTCCCATTTAATTCCCTTGGTTCTGAATGATTGAAACAGGCTCCGTCCTGTGCTTCTTTTACCCCATTCTCTCTCCATGTTCCATTTCTGTCTCGTACCATCCAAATGAGTCTGAGTCTTTGAACACTCTTGGACTGGGGCCTGTGGACTCTGAACTCATAAAGGGGGTAGCCAGCTGCCCCAGAGTTGTCCCCTGTTACTTGTTAACATTGAATCCATGGAATAAATAGGATGAAAGCTGTTTCCAGGCACAAGAGTGGAAGTAGCCCTGGGCTATAATAAGAGATATTGAGCTCAAAGCCTGCCTTCATGGTGCAAAGGGGGCCAGCTCTTAAGCATTCTCTGTGTTGAAGAATTCCAGAATTGCTGTTTCTTAGAGGGACCATTTATTTATGTGTGGCCTCCTTGAAAAGTCTGAAGCACAGTTTGATGAACACAGGTGGAAGCGTTCATCTTGAGCTTATGTGTGCTAAAAACCTGTGTGCCCTATGAGAGCACCACACAGTAGATCCTATCCATCACTACTGAGCACAATTTTTCCTCTTCCCACATCATTGGTCTTCCAATATGACCTCTAGATCTTGTCTATGGCTAGCTTTTCAGGACTTCCTAGAATGTACTGCATCTTGAACTGGCCTTCCAGATAGCTGAAGAAGAAAGTTCAGTGTGATGAGGTTTTACAACCACATTAATTCCTTGATAGAACTTTCTACAGTAATTGCCAGAGTGTCTGAAATCTTACTGGCAACAATGTGTGATTCTGCATCTCCAGCAGTTCTCTATCTGAAAATGCCTTAACCAGAAACAAACACACTGACCTGCCATTTATAGCCCAGTCCTATCCACTTGTCTCAGAAATAATCCCTAAGCATTTCCTGCTTGAGCCTATGTAGTGAATATACACCATTCTGATGATGGATGCTGTTGGGTAGGAGTTAATCTAAGCTGATGGAGTTTAAGCTAGTCACTTGTTAACTAGTCTGTCTGGATCTC
This sequence comes from Rhynchomys soricoides, assembly GCA_019843965.1. Classification (NCBI taxonomy): domain Eukaryota; kingdom Metazoa; phylum Chordata; class Mammalia; order Rodentia; family Muridae; genus Rhynchomys; species Rhynchomys soricoides. The sequence goes on along the minus strand of JADRCH010007518.1, from coordinate 375,709 downwards.
AGCCCCCCACCCCCCAATAGTCTTTATTCTAATCTGCAGGAAAATCATTCAAACAATATTAGTGTTCTGAGAAAAACCACATACATTTCAACTACCATTTATCCTTCAATGACCATAGACCATCTCAGAGATGGTAGCTGGAAATTCTCAGAGGACTTGAATTTGGACCTTCTCTGCAAAACCCTTGGGATCTAATAGGATCGATGATAAACACTGTCATACAAACACCACAATTTATGTTATACATATGTTTAAGGAGAACATCGAGGGCCATTTGAGCCAGTCTTCAATGCAGTTTGAGCAAAGAAGATGACCCTGGGTTCATATCTCATATAATCATCCCAGAAAGGCTTTATGTAAGTGAGATAGTCATCCTGATTACTGATCTGAGTAGTGTAGTAGGTGGAAGGGAGAGAGAGAGAGAGAGAGAGAGAGAGAGAGAGAGAGAGAGAGAGAG
>JADRCH010007518.1:340213-375242 GCA_019843965.1 Rhynchomys soricoides | reverse complement strand
GAGAGAGAGAGAGAGAGAGAGAGAGAGAGAGAGAGAGAGAGAGAGAGAGAGACTCTGTTGGGTGACTTCAGTACATCTCCAAATGTGTGTCCAGCTTTGTTGACCCATGCTCATATTCCAATGCTGTCTGAACCTATCATCACCATGGCTGCCTGGCCCATACAAGGCTGGGGTTCCTGCTCAGACTTCTTGCATTACTAATGAAATGTTCTTCAAAAGCTTTTATATTCTTGATATCAAAGGCACAAAGGACCACCATGAAGGGATGTGTTGAATAGGCTACGGCAGATGTCCCCTGGACCACATAGTCAACAATATGAATGAGACATAAGAATTCCAATGTTAAACATGAAGTTAATATGTTATTTGATAGAATAAAGACCCTAAAAATATTCTGACAGCATAGAACCATGGTAAAAACCAATCGAGTGAATTTAACCAGATAAATGTTAAGCTCTACTTTTAGATCTCTTCCTAGTCAACTGCATAAGGACTAGCTTTGGGATGTCTGGCTTGATGGCAGAAATAATTATGCACTTATAAAATGCTTGCTGAGAACCCACTAGAAGCCAAGCTCTCATCTCCCTGTGCTTGCTTCTGTCACCATGTAGTGAAGATTTCATTAAAACTAGATCTGCTTCTTTTCTTACACAGTCAGCTTTTCTGGTAAGGAATTAGCCTTGTCTTGTATATCCCAGGAGCCTAGATCAACTCCGGGCAAATGCCGTGCTCACTATGCAGTCTAGACTATCCTCACTCTATCTTCTGCCTCACCCTCCCCAATTTTGGATTACCAGCATGTGCCATAGTACCTGGCAACAACAGCTTCTTTAGTGCCCACAGAGGCAACTGTTTCCATTCACAACCTGTTTAATTCTTACGACAAACCCATTATAATCATTTTACAGATGACACATTTAAGGATTAATGATGTTAATTCAACCGCCTGTGGCTTGGTTGTTAGTAAATTTCAGAGCATCCAAATCCAACTGTTTCTCTTTCCACAGCCCATACCGATTCCATATTTGGATACAATCCCAACAACATGGGCTGAGGAGAAATGAAATGGTGTGTGTAAAATACAGACATCTCAAGTATGAGGCCCTGGTATTGCTCTCCAGCATCCACATGAAAAGCTCATGTGATGGCATGTGCTTATAATCTTAGTACTGGGGATGTGGAGACAGGAGGATCCCTGGGAATCACTGGCCAGATAGTTCAGCCTATTCTAGTCCCCAAGTCAGAATAGGAGACCCCATCTCAGAAACAAGTGACTTCTATCATGTGATACCTGAAGTTATACTCTGGTCTCCACATACTACACATGGCCAACACACACACACACACACACACACACACACACTCTAGTACTACTACTACTACTACTACTACTACTACTACTACTACTGCTAATACTACTACTATGGCTGTAATCTTTAACTCTTTCCTATCGGCTGCTTACTAGGCAACTTTTACTTGGTAGAGGGGCTGGGCTGGTGAGAGGGGGCTTTTGCAGTTCACATCTTCTCCATCCCCTTGTTAATAACAGCTTTTCAGAAGGAAAGAGAAGCTGACGCTGCCTTCATGAGATGATAGAGTCAGAATTGTGATGGCCTGCAGCACTCTCCACTATCCAGACCACACCCACATGCCCTGTCCAATTCCAACGAGCAAATCTTCAGAAGAAACAGCTGCCAATAAAGATGATTTAGAGGGTCACTTTCAGCATCCTTGTTGTCTAGATGACAGATCACCCAGAGAATGGAATCAGGTAATGATTTAGAAGGAAAATAATTTTTGCCTTCAAATACTTGAAAATCCAGTTGCGTAGCTTTCCTGTTAAGTCAGTAGACAGTTACTAGTGATGATGTGTTGTGATTTCTCGGTTTTGCTAACTGTGGGAAGAGAAATGACAGCGTATTGGTTTGTTCCTGGCCCCACACATACATCTACTAGAATTCTTTTATAAGTTACCATCATCATCATCATCATCACCATCATCATCATCACCATCGTCAATCATTATGTTTATGAATGAAGGAAAGAATGGAGAATGAGGGGGGCTGAGTGCCCCCATGTGAATGTGGAGGTCAGAAGACTTTGTGAGGGAGGTTCTCTCCTTCCACCTTTATGTGGGGTCTGAAGATTGAGCTCAGGTTGCCGGACTTTGTGGTAAATGCCTTTACCCATTGAGCCATCTTTCCAGCCCTACTCTTGTTCTTATTATAGCCCTGCTACATCCCCTCCAGTTGAGCCTAAGCAATTTGTCCAAAGTCATATTTCAAAGATGGAATAGCTAGGACCCATCTGTTGCTGTTCTTTGCAGCATACCTTCGGTCTTTTCCTACACTTTCACTGTGATGGTGTTGTGTCAGGAGGGCAACTGCAATGGGTGGGCTTCTTAAAGACATTTCCATACAGCCAGGGAGCCCACTAGTTCAAGAAGAATCCTTCCACCCATTGTATCCATTCCCATAATCCTTCTAAACACGTGCACCCCAAAGATAGACTCTGAAACTGAGCCAAGAAGCTGAAGGACACTGGAAGGTGGCACTAATGGTTGCTTTTCACTGAGACCTTTCATGCCCTTTAGGACCAAGTCCCTGCCCACCTCCCATCCTCACCTCTCACTGCCCACCCCAGCACTTGCTTATTCCCCCAAATAGCTTTGGTACAGGCTCTTACTTTTGTATAAAACACACTAATGATATTTTCTTTGCCTCCTTGCATCTATTCAGCTCAGAAGGTGCACACCATTATTCCTCAGTGGCCCCTGACCTTCAACTGAGATCAGCTTCCCTCCTCTGTGAATACATGGCCCTGTGTCTGGTTATAACTTGGTGTGCTCTCTCAGTTATAGTATGACTATATCTTAAAGGAAAAGTATAGTGTGAGTATCTTAAAGGAAAATGTGAAGTTGTGTTTGTTTTGTGTCTCTGGGCACAGCTAGTAACTGGTATATAGTGCTGGCGAGTGGATGAATGAATGAATGAATGAATGGATGAATGTGTGCTTTGAGGCCAGTGAGATCTCAGTTCTTTGAGGGTACCCTCTCCCACTCACAACCTTGAGCACTTTACCCAGTCTCAAAGTGATGGTGCCTCTATCATGATTTGGAATAGTAACACAGACACATTGTGGGGATTATCAGACTTCAAGCTGCCAGTGAAGAAACCAGCCTACGTAACTTCCATAGTGGTAAGACCAGTAGAGAGTGATATTCTTAGATTCTACACTGCTCTCTTGGCTCACCAAGAAGTTTTCTTACTCTGTAAAACATTTTATTTCTCACGACCAAGACTCAAGAGCATCTATCAGTTAAGCATTTGATGCTAGGACTCAGTATTGACAGAATTCAAGTCTCCCATGGGATGTGACATACTCCTCCCTTTCCTGTCCCACTAGGGCTGAGAAGATAGATGATGCAGGCTGACTGCCCTCAGACACCACAGACCACCAGTCACAACTTTAGAATTTTCTAATGTTGTCTCCTGGGTGGCTGTATATATTTTCTTGGCCAGCTCGTGTGAGCTGCAGCTCAGATGAGATGTCTGTTGAGACCCTACCTCTACAGTCAGAAAGGATGTTACACGGCTGCAAGTAAAACAGTAACCAATTTCCCCTAACGGCTTTTTCCAAACCTATACCCTGACAGCCACTCTTAGATCAGGCTGTCTAGTGACTTTAAGACTCTCTAAATATGTAAATAAGTTTTGTTACACCATTAAGCTTGTAAGAAATAAGACATTAATTAGCATTAGCATATTGAATCACTTAGGTGTCAGTAGCTAATATGGCTAATTGACATTTAATAAGTCTTGCTATCTAATTTGCTATGAATTACATTAAATGTTAATTAATTACTTAGTTATTCTTTACACAATTATTATATGTTAATGTGCATTTAATAGCTTATTATTTGGGTAATTGTCTTAATGGTAAACAAGTTACCTGTAAATGTGCTAGTTTAAACATATCTAGACCACTCATAAAAGAATTCTTTTAAACCTAATTAATAGGTCAATTAATATAATTTCAAACTATTGAAAAAATAGCCATGGATTTGGGGGACACAATTCCCTAGTTAAACTGATCAGCTTTACTTTATTTGTTAGCAGCATCTATAACAGGCAATATTGTTGTTAACCATTCCATTATACTATTTGCAACAGCTCTATGGACAAGTACACCTTGGAGAGGATTATTATTAGCCCACATGTAAATCTTGATGATTTGTTAATTGAGTAATGTGGCTGGTTCAAGAGCAAAGGTGATTTAGGCTGCATTAGTAAAAGCAGAGTGTCTAAAACAAAAGAGGTGGAACCCTTGCTCTGCCTTGCTCTGGTACAGCCATACTTGGGTATTCTGTCAACTCTAGGAATGACACATTTAAAGAGATAAAAGTTATGTTATTGCCAGGCAGTGGTGGTGCACACCTTTAATCCCAGCACTCTGGAGGCAGAGGCAGGCAGATTTCTGAGTTCGAGGCCAGCCTGGTCTACAGAGTGAGTTCCAGGACAGCCAGGGCTACACAGAGAAACCCTGTCTTGAAAAATCAAAAAAAAAAAAAAAAAAAGTTATGTTATGTGAAGAACTGGAGAAGAATTCCAAGACATTTTGCCAAGGAAAACCAGTACAAAACAATCTTTCTTAACATGTATGATAAAGTTTGTAGAAAGTAAATTGTTTTTCTTTTTTAACTTATTGATTCAAGGGAGGGCATTGGGTCATACGATAGAAGTTAAAAGGAACACATTTCACATCCAGTTGGAGCTGAGGATGGGAGAAAGTGCTTCTGGGGAAATGAACACACACACATACACACCCATCACTGGAGGAGTTCAAGTATTAGCTAAGGAATTTTTAGAATTGGCCCATGCAGAAGGGACTTGAATGTGGGAAGCCCTTCCAGGTGCATGTAAATGCTGCTCTATCTTGAGCCCAGGCCTGGTAGTGGGCACTATCTCACCATCTGACTCCCCCTGGGTCTGCATTTCAAATTCCCTTCAGGTGTCCTCCACCAGCCCATGCTCCAAGTGGGGCTCAGAAGGGACCAGATGAGCCACTGCAGTCAATTATCTTTGACAGGACAGGACAGGAGAAAGGGCAGGCGCCTGGCAGGCAAATAAACTTAATGAAGTTTGTAATAGACTGCGGAAATATCAGCCGTGTGATCAAAGCAGGAATAAGCCACAAGAAACTATTAATTAAGACTCTCCCACTATCTCCTGTTCGCATTTCTTCCTTAGTGGTGGCAGGAACATTCTAATTGTTCCCAGGCTTTTAAGATGCAAAGGCAGCTTTTCTTTCCTGGATTTCAAAATGTCCTTGGGGTTCAAGTGTCTGCTGCCATTACTGTCAGAGTCCTTGGGTCTCCACATTCCAGCTTTGTCCTCTGTGAGCAGGGGAGGTACCCTGTGCTGAGTGCCTGCTTCTCCTGTCTCCTCCTCCTCACAGTCTCCTTGTTCGGCCAGAATGCTCTTGCTCTTCCGGTGCTTCATCCCTTTCTGACCATGCTGTTGCCCATTGACCCTTCCCACCTGATTGATGTTTTGACCTTGAAACTTTTTTGAGTCTTGATGTGTATGTATTGGCCAAAGGAAATATGCAAAACATTTAATAGCCAGTATTATAACCTTACACATGTGTCCATTTATGAACAACGATAAAACCCATTTCCTTTTATTTCTGAACTAAAGCTGCTTATTTTGCAAATCATCCACCAATCCAGTCCAGCATCATCCTGGTTGGTGTTTCAGAATCCTTGGTGTGAGCTTCCATCTGATACAGGTGTCACTGAGTAAAGGTTTTGCCACAGGAACCGGAATCAACCCCTTCCAGTCACTGCCATTCAGTTCCTAGACAGAAGAGCCTCAGAGTTAGAAAATACGTACACAAGTAGTAGCACATCTGGACACAGAAGGCATACTGGTGTTCCCCACCCTCCCTGAAGATGAGCAGCAGTCATAGATCCCTCTAACAGTATGCCTACCCTGCACCTCATTCAATGTCCTCTCAAGGCCAGACTGTTTTGAAGAACAGGGTGGCTTGCTCGGCAGCTGCTGGGAGCCTACCACCTGCTCCTCGATAGTCCCAGACCCAATTGCTGACCACTGTAGTCACCTCTTGGTGCCACTAAATGGCTTTAAGATCTATTCCCCAGCTAGTATGAGCAAGGTTTAATATCTCGACCACTGGCTCATTACAGCTGCACACTCATCTGTCCTGCCTCTCCACATGCCCTGTCACCTCCCCAAGGGCAGGTGTTCTAGATGGCATCTGCTCTTTTCAAACAAAAAACAAGTTGGCAAAAGGTCCCTGGGGATATAGCAATGAATGCCGATTTCCCCTCCCCCAACACATGCCCAGACTAAAAGAGTCTGGACTCCATTCTCTGCCTTTCCTGACATGAATATCTTCTGATTCCGCTGTGTGACATCACATGATAGACTCCCACACTCCTCTCCTGAAAATGCCAGAGGAAATTAGGGGGCATCATAGCCACAGCAGCCACAGCTCCCATGGGAGATTTATGGAGATGGCTACATGGAACAAGAGGTATCAAAACCAGGAGCAGAAGGAATGACTTATGATCGCTGTCAACACAGGCCGGCCCTTGTCATTGGAAATGGCTTTCTTGTTGCTTTCTTTTCTTGTTGAAGCCTCCACAAATGTAGAAAGATGAACTGGGAGCTCCAGCCAGGGCTGAGATCTTCGGGGGTGAAAATCATTAGCAAGAACAATTCCTCTCCCTGCATAGTGTTTATCATCTATGGCCTTGGCTGGGGCTGGTGGATCTCAGTTCCAGAGAGGAGCAGTGGGCAGAATCAGGTCAGACTGTGAATGACAGTGGGAAAATCCAAAGCTATTATCACCTGCCCCCTGCCCCCCTGCCTTCTTAAGTTGGCCTGTTCAATTAGCTTAATGACATGGTGGAAGATGGTATTTCCAAACAGTGGAAACAGCTGGACTGCAATCACTCTGCTTGCTAGCTTGAAGCATGTCAGGCTGCCTCTGTGGTGGTACAGGGACCCTATCAGCATGACACACATTTCAGGGAAATGCTATAATTCACAACTGACACCTCCATCAATGCTCCCCATTTCTAAGCTGTCTTCCCTGGGAAACAGAGAAAGGATCAGCCTCAAATGACCCAGCAGACTGTGGTTATAATGTATCTAATCCACTGTCCTCTCTCCAGCTTCTACTGGTCTCTATGTGCCACTGTTTCATCCCATCAAGCATGGTGGATGAGTGAGTGCAGCCTCTGAGGTCAGATGTGGCCTGAATCCTCCACCATTGAAACTGCATAGGACCCTGGACTAGTAGGTTGGTCATTCACGTTGACTCTCTTAAATTGGGAGTCAGTCGAGTCTTGCTGCTGAAAAAAACTTTAAGAGGCAGTAGGTAGAGAGAATTCAGGGTCTTACCCTACATACTGGAAGCCTTCCACAAACTTAGCTCCAGACTTGGTCATCTCTTCTTGTCTTTTGCCATTCCTGGCTTGGTTCTCTTTGGATCCACACCTGTCCCCACATAAAACTCCCCTCCAGCCCAGTGCCTAGCTGTGTCTCTGCTTCCAGTTGCCTAGGCTTTGGCTTCTACCTCTCCTCAGGGCTCCCTGGGATTCTTTGCCAGGTTTTATGTCTCCCTGACTCTCTCCTTGGCTATTTCATATTGCCTGAGAGCCTTACTTCACTCCTTACACCATAGAATACTATGGAACCAGAAAGCTTCTAAATCCTGTGAGGAGAAAATAAACTCCTCCAAATGGTGATTGCCCACAGCCTTGGTGAAGCTCAAGCTGTGAAATCCAGATTTTACTACTGTAATTATCCTGCCTGAAGTTATGCCAGCTTGGCTGGGCTGGCAAAACAATGTGCCAGTCAGGATCCAATTACCCCTTCCCATTGACCATAGAGAAGCTGCATAGCCTTCAGCTGGATGCTAAAAATAGGCCTCAGGGGGTTGGAGCAGCTAAAAATACTCTTTGGACAGAGGGCCTTCCTGTGTCCCACAGGCTGGAGGCAGAAGAGTTTTAGGAGCCCTGGGGTCCACAGCTGTGTGGTCCTGAATGAGTAATATGGAATGGAGGAAACACACGGACAGGCATGTGGGGCAGCTGTAACCAGTGACTTAGGTGGGACCAACAGGGAGAGCTGGTCCAGAAGCTGAGGCCGCAGAGCACACACGGGGCTGTGAGCTGCCCACGGCCACTCTCATGGATAAACAGAGAAGGAAGGCCACATGAAGGTTGGCTACAGGAAGCCTTCTTAAACTTTCTCTCTACTCTGGCCTCCACTGTTCCCTCCCACAACTACCATCAGACTTTGCCCATCAACTCTTGGATTCCCTTTGCCCCCTGGAAGGAAGATGTTTTACCACAGTTAACCCTGTCTCCATCCACCCAGCTGTCTGGAGTGCTATCCACTGAAGAAGGTGAGCCGATGATTGTGTTTGCTGGGTGCTGACCCCAGGCAATCCTAGAGTAGTCTTGCAAGGCCAGTGTTATCATTCTCTTCTAATGACAGATGAGGAACTGCTCTCGGGTGGGGCACTGCAATCTTCCCAAAGTTTCTCAGCTAGTGGCTAGCCTGGGTGTGAATCTTATTCTATCTGGCTGAGGCTCCTCTGCGGCATCCTCTATGTGGATTGATGTTGCTTGTCCTGAAGGGTCACATGATAAGATCTGCAAATTATGTTGGTGATTCTAACTATGGGAGGGGTTGTGATTGGCACCCAGTGGGCAAAGACAAAGGACACTGCCAAGTGGCCTACAGTGCTCAATGCACCAGCAAGGTTTTTCATTCACAAATGCCAGGAGCACCAACCCACCAATTGGCTTCCTGTAGTCAATTTTCACATTGCCTTCCTTCTTTGTCTATCCATGGGGGTTGCCATGGCATAGCTCACTGACTGTGTGTGCTCTGTGGCCTCAGATTATAGCTCTACCCCATGCTTTAGCAGTCAGTGCCTGGTCTCTGTGGATGTCAACCTGGGTACATCAGAATTACCTGGAGATCTTGAGAACATCAGAGAACTGAGTCCTGCCCCTAACATTCTCAGGGATCTCTGGACATCCTCTCCACCCCTCTTCAGGAGATTCCCATTCAGCTATTCAGTGCAGCAGGTCAGGAAATGTTTTCCAAGAACGAAATTGTAAAGGAATGTGTGTCAGATTCCTGTCAGCTCTAAAAAGCACTCTGACACAAGAAGGCACTTGGAAAATATTTCCAAATAAACACATACACACACACACACACACACACACACACACACACATGCACGCACCAGGTACTAAGAGTCCAAGGAAGCCTCAAAAATAAAACTATTATGGTTCGTGATGTCCATCTGGTGGCCTCTCTCACCAGCAGAACTATCACCCAACAGAACACTCACCTGGCCCAGTGGTCAATGCAAGTGTGAGTCAGTGCACCTTGCTCTCAGATCTTCTTTGATGTGAGCATACCACTCCATAAACAGATGGGAGTGTTTGTATTAGTAGCCGAAGCAAATGTGAGCTAAACCTCTGGTGCATTGTCAAGAATGATGTGTACATACAGGTTCACGGTTGGAATGGGTCCAGGTGACATCACATCTGGATAGGGAGTCAGGACAGAAGGAATTGATCCAAGACAAAGGAAAAACGGATGGACAGTGACAAGTGCATAGGGGAGGTGAGAGCTAATGGAGGAGAAACTGAAAATCTCACCTAGCCCGTCATCCACTTCGCCCTTTCGTGCCCAGAATCCAGGAAATATCCCAAGCCTAAGCCCCAAAGCATCTGGATGAATGATCCACTCCACACCTTGTCAATAACAGCTTCCCTATTGTTATCAATTTGGTTCAACAGATGTTCACCACCAGCAGGGAAGACAAACGAGAAACCACTGTAGAGAACAGTCACATGCCCAGAGCATCTCCGCTCCACAGGAAGGTTTATTACAGAAGTCACAATGAGAACAGTGAATGGCATATGGACGAGGAGTACAGATTTTTCCTCCTCTTTTCCTTCATGCCTGCTATCCTCTCTGTGACCCCAAGTACTCCTGCTGGCAAGCAAGCCACCCACCAAGACATATTCCCCAGCTGTTTCAAAGTTTTGTTGAGGTGATCTCACTAAGTCTCCCAGACTGGCCTTGAATTTGTCATCCTCCTGCCTCAGCATCCCCAGTTCTGGGATAGCAGGCTTGTGCCGGCAGGCCTGACCGTCTTTCCTTCCATGTTCCTCTCTACCCTTGTATTTTTACTTCTTTACTCTCCCATTCTTTCCTTCCTGTTGTCACAGTCACTTTCCCATCTTAAATTCTTCCCTCCCTCCTCACCTGCCTCTCTCCTTCCCTCCCTCTCTCTCTTCTTTCCTTCCTTCCTCTCACCCTTCCTTCCTCCAGCCATTCCTTCCTTCCCGTCTTTCTCTATTCCTAACTGGCTTATTCCATCAGTCCTGAATGCCAGCCCTCTGTAAGACTTGAAGATAGAAAGCATCCTCACCCAGATGCTGGAGGATCTCAGTCAAGGCTCATGGCTAAAGGTGAAGTTAGGGGCAGCTTTGCTTTGTCTCCATGATGCAGAAGGCAGGCTTGGTAGTGCAGTCCGACTTCACTCACTGAGAATTATTATTGGATAAAAATAGGTGGTTCCCAGAAGAAAAAAATGAGTTTATACTCACAAGAAGAAGTTCTCCTTAACTGTCAGCTCTAAGGCAATCCTGACAGGTGCAGAATTGGTGTAGAAGCCAGAATATACTAAAAACTTCCTGGGGAGGGGGTCCTGCTTGCTGTCAATTTCTACTGTGAGCCAGCCCACAAAGTAAAAATGTACTGAATGAATATATGCACTCTCCCTATATCAATGCAAAGAGAGAGCGACAGGCTATCTTCTGATGCTATATTTCCTGTCATATCCTCTGTATTCTCATGCTTGCTGCTTTATGCATCTTTAATCCATAAATTAAAGTGATACTCAGGCTTATAAATGCAAAGCCCTTCAACATGTCCGTTATATATGTAACTGGTCAGCCCTTGGCAGTCCCTGTTGCCTCTGAAAACTCAGTAGGCTTCATCTCCCTGCCTTTAGTTTCCAACCTCTATAGCCTCAGGTAATGAGCCAAGCATGGATTCAATCCAGGCCAGTCATGTATGTAACAAATATTTATTAAACTGTTAGGAATACAAATCATAGTGTTAACCAATGAGAACGCAATGAGAAAATAAACGAGACAGTCACTTTTCATCTAACTACATCCTCTACTCAGAGGATGACATTTCTTAGATTCTGATAAAATGATAAAATTCAACTGTGACAATTGAGTGTTGTGGATGATAGTCACAGGACAGGAAGCTGAGTGTTTGACGAAGCTGATGCGACAAAGAAATTTTCCCCTGTAAAAGTGGTACTTTAGCTGAGAACACTGAGACAAGCAGAGGTGAAGATTGGGGGTGGAAAGGCAAGGTCTTCTACCTTTCTGGCACTGGAGGAAGTTTGTTACTTTTAAGAATATGGCCGGGCAGTGGTGGCACACCTGTTTAATCCCAGCACTTGGGAGGCAGGGGCAGGTGGATTTCTGAGTTCGAGGCCAGCCTGGTCTACAGAGTGAGTTCTAGGACAGCCAGGGCTACACAGAGAAACCCTGTCTCGAAAACCAAAACCAAAACAAAACAAAACAAAAAGAATATGAAGCCAAGACATCCAGAAAGCTGCAGCACATGTCACCAGGACATGACACCAGCATATGTCATCAACACTTGGCAACCTAGTAGCACCCTTCAAGAGTATGTAACCAGACATTTTTTTCTGCTGGGTTTGTTTTGTGTGACTTCGACTAAAACCAGTTTTACAGAAGTAAGGAAAGGAAGAAACATGCCAAAAGACAAGGTTGCTGGGGAAACAGGGAGGCTACTCAAGGCTGGTAAGGACCTCAAATTCCATTTAAACTCAAGGGGAATTAAGACATTTTAAGCAATAAAGTGGCTTTATCAGCTGTGTGGTTTTGGTTTGCTTGTTATGGGGGGTGGTTTTTTTTTTTTTAAGGTTTCATCTAGACCACTGTATAATGAGTTGGCCAGAATATTAGAGACAGGGCATGCATGTCTCTAAAGACAAGTTAAGAAGCTATAATATAATCCAGGCAAAAGATAATACTTGGGTGGTGATGTTCCAGGAAGATAAAGAGAAGAAGAATGATTCTGAGAGATTTAGGAAAGAAAATCCATAAATTTGATAATGGACTAGATATAGGGACTGAGGTGGAGGACGGTATGAAGGATAACAGAGCACTCACCCCCGACATGTGGAGCACTGCGGTGCTATCTAACTACACGTCACTGGGGATGAAGATGAGAGGAGGAAGAGCACACACTTTGTTTGGTGCACTCTGGAACCAAAGGAAAAGGATACATCAAGTAAACCATTTACCAGTCTTGAACTTAGAAGATAGGGCTGAGCTGCTTTCTTTATGTTGGCGTCATTAATATAATCACCAAAATGGCAGAAATGAAGAAGCCGTTTGGGATATTGTATTGAATTAGAGCAGAGGTAGATAATCTCCAAATGATTGGGGGAGTGTCAAAGAAGGCTGACCAAGAGGCATTAATCAGATCTTTCTTTGCCTTGGGCTTCTAGTTAGACCCAGAGTTAGCATTCGTTGGTTTTAAGCATCAGCACTGAGGGAGAATGGGAATGTGGACTGGAGGCGATTCCAGATAGCCTATGGTGGAAAGACAGTCTTCAGCAGCAATGGAGGTGGCAGAGGGAAGGAAGTACATACTGCATAGCCAGACTGCAGAGAGGCTTCCAGCTTCTCACCCCTTCTTACACTCCATGGGGATGGGGGGTGTCTATGGCTACATATCCCTCCTATTCAGCCTACTTAGTCTTAAGATACTCAGTGCATCTCCTCTCTTGATGGGAAGCATGAAGCTAGAGAGAGATAGCTATGTAATGAAGGCAGGGATAACATCAAGCCAGGAGGAGAACATGAAGATGATGAAGATAGACCTACTACCAGCACTGTGTGCTGAGAACTGCATACATTCTGTCAGCTGACCTTCATAGCACCTCTCAAAGGCAAGAGTCACTCTTCCAGGTTTCGCTGAGAACACAGAGGCTTAGGCTTTCCCAAGGTCACAATGCAAGTGTGCAATAGCTAATCCTTCTAGTGTTATGTGCAGGACAATGAGGGCATGGAAGAATGTAGAGAAGAGAGTGGTGCTCTCTGATACACAGAGAAAGATAACAACATTGGTTAAGACACTAATTCACAGATTAAAGTGCCACCCAAGAAGGAGGATAAGAGGTAAAGGGGTAGGGGAGGCTGGATGTGGAATAGCTCATCCCAGTGAGAAATGGCGGTTATCTCTTGGTCCTCCTTCAGCATCCAGGGATGAGGAAGATGGAGAAATGAGGATCGGTCAAAATGATGTCTGAATGAACAAAGAAATCCCTTCAAAGCATAAGCTGATTTGCTTGACCCTGAGTTCGTGCTCAGTGTCCTTGTATCTCCTCACACTCTGGGCCTTGCAACCTTCAGCTTCTCCCTCACTTGTGGGATTATTGGAAAGGGAAGGCATTGGTTTGGGGCAAGGAAGCTGATGAAACCCACAAAAGTTCCTACAAGCTAGGCCTGAGCCTAAGAGAGGCAGAGCACCAAGAGAAGGATGCAGAACACCTGTGTGATGCTCTTGGCAGTGGGGCTTGGAAACTGGTCTGACCAGGGAGAAGCTGAGCCTGCAATGTGGGATGGTTTGGGCACGCAGGTGAGTGAGGTAGTGGGAGAGCATCATTGGATATTGAACATTCTAGAATGGAGGAACTTGGCTGGGAGTGGGAAAGTAAGCCCCAGAACACAGAAGGTGGGGCCTGGGACCTGGGGCCTGGGGCCTGGGACCTGGGACCTGGGAAGGGGGTCGAGCTCAGCATGAAGAGCTGGAAGACAAACACACTGGGAGCCCCGAGCTCATCCACAGCACAACTACTTGTCTGAAGTGATGAGACAGGGACATCTGCTTCCCAAAAAAGATTGCCTCCCCCGTGAGTGTGAGGAAGGGACCCACAGAGGGACTGTGCTGGCTGCAGTGGGTGATGAATGCATGCAATCAGGCCAGCAGCTTGGAAACATTTCTGTCGGATAGAGAACGCTGTCATCTCATTCCCAATTTTATTTCATTCTCTTTCTCCTCGTATTTCAGTTAATGGGAGCTGTCAAGGAGACGCTTTGGTCCTTCTCCCTCCTTCTACCGAGGCTCATGCAGTCTGACAGCCTGAGAGATGTTTGTTTTTTTTTTTTTTTTTTTTGGAAGACCTGCATAAAATAAATTGTTAAACTTTCCCTGGGGGGGTTATATATCTGTGTGCACTTCTGTGTGTGAAGGTTTGTTTGTGCTCACCTATCATCTGAGTGTGTGTGTGTGTGTGTGTGTGTGTGTGTGTCTGGACAGCATGTGTGTGATAAGACTGAAGCAGCCTTGAATGGGAAGCTGGATGTATAGGTTTAGTATCCTGTGTGACCAGATCCCCAATAACATGGGGTTATATGTTAACCCCATGTTACATGCAGTACCCCTATAACATGGATATTGCAAGATGGACCCTGCCATAGTTGTCATGAGCTTCATGATATAAGGAACATAAATACCCCTCTTATGAGTCATACACACCATTGGTGGATACAAGCAACTAGTGTCTGCATCTATCTGTGTGCTGCCATTGTTGATATCTTAGACCCCTAAGGCTTGGTGTGCTTCCCTTGACTCCTGAGCTCAGGCTTCCTGACTGCTATCCCTTCCCCTTCTCACAAACTGCTGAACATCACCAGAGAGCAGGCAAACACACTTAAATCCCCAGGCTTACTTGCCTATTCATTCAACAAATATTTATTGAGTATTTACCATGGGTGAAACTCTGTGGTGACCTCAGGGGACTCAGGGTTTAATAAAACAGATGCCCTGCACACAGAAAGTTTTGAGACAAACTTAAAATGTACAGTATAATATACCGGGTATTGGAGTGGATCCAGACCCAGGAATCATGGCAACTGACCCTTTGGACTAGCAAACCAGCTGCTCCTCAGTTTCTCTTCCAATATTTTGCGACATCCTTCAAGTTGCTCACAGCTTTCAGAGTTACCTCTTTTGGCACTGTGGCCCTGGGCTAATCCCCCAAGGCACTCAGGACCGGAGACACTCACTGCTCACTCTCATGACCACCACGTGTAGGGCACAGTCTCAATCGCCCTGGCTTTGCAGGCCCTCCACAAGTAACTTCTTCATACTCCTCCACAATCGCCATCTAACCAAAGATGTCCTCCGTCTTCAGCGGACACTCTTCTTTCCCACTTGTCCATCTTTACTCACTAACCTTTGTTCTTGGAAAATCTTGCCTGACTCCATATCCCACTTCCCTGATACAGAGTCACATGAACACTTGGAGTTCTAACTAAGATACTGCTACCTCAGAATGCCTTCTAGAATCCCATACCCAAACAGGAAAAAAAATTATCTTCTCTGTTGGAACAGGTAACAACAAAATTCATTCATAGATAAATGGGACTCCTTTCATGCCCCAACAATTATATAATATTTGATATTAGAATTAATAAAAGGTTGGATGTAGAAGACTGGGGTTCTCATAAAAAATCATTGTCCATATTAGATATGATCTGCTAACATCCTTTCATGGACCGGGGAGGACCTCATAGAGCCCTACCTTCTTCCTGAGGATTTAGACATAGTTAATGGTTGAGAGGGAAGGAGCAGACATTTTCTTTGGTTGAGGTTCATGTGCTCCATAAACAAATCCAGTGAAATTCCCGGGATATCTCACACTCGTGCGCACACACACAGGAACATGAAAGTAGGAAGGGATTAGCAACATGGGAAGGGGACAAGAACGGGTAATAGGGGTGATGTGATGAAATGCATTATGTACATGTATGGAAGTATAATAAAACCAATTATTATGTATACTTTACGTATCCTAATAAAACATTTTTAAATTGTACATATCCTTGTAGGCTTTGATTCATGGCAGAATAAGTTTAGATCCACTTCCTCTAAAAATTTCAACTATCTAAAATGACTAAAAAGTATTAATAAAATAGAAGCCCATGGCTTTGGAGAAGGCTCAGTGTGTGCTGTGTAAGCATAAGGACCTGAGTTTGGGTTCCCTGAGCCCAGACTAAGATGGATGTGACAGTGAGCAGCTGTAATCCCAGCATCCTACAGCGAGACAGGAATGCAAGACAAGGGAATTCCCAGAAGTTTATGAGCCAATGAATGTGGCTGGCACATATAGTTACAAACAAGAGATGCTGACTCTAATAAAGCAGAAGGCAAGGTCCAGCACTCTTCCTGTTTTCTGTCCTCATGTAGAGCATACCAAAGCACTGTCATTTGTACCTGAAAATCAGTCCTACAAGATTAAGAATCAGGGGTTCTGAAGCCAAATGATAACCAGTACAGAAGCAGAGTTTTGTGTTGGCTCACTGCAAACCCGGCTTACTCCGAGAATATAGCATTTCCCTTACTCCTGTTTCCTGGCATTATTAAGATCAGTTCATAAGGACAAGTGTTTTCTAAAGAAACCAAGCTGAGACATCCCCACAAAACCACAAAAAGATCAAATAAAAGATGGCTTCCACAGGGTGCAGAGGGATATTTTTAAATCTATGTAGGAAACCCAGCTGCCCATGTTGACTTCCAGTCTTCAGATACCATGAAATTACACCTGTAGGACTCTGTCCAAGCCTTGAGTAGAATTAATTCTTAGGATAACTTTAAGACTTTCAATTTGGGGGTATCAGGCATAATTGAGAGCAGGACTAAGTCGCCTCACTAAAAACATTTGAGATGAGCTATGATTTTTTTTTAGATAATGGAAAATGGAGTCCAAGTAAGCATTCAACAATAAGCTTGAAGAAGAGAGAGGCAGTGTAAAAAACAGAAAAAAAGAAAACCCTATAATTTTCCAAAAGAGAAGGCTAGTATGAAAAATATGAATAGCACAGAAGAATAAGTTGAAATGTGACAGAAGTACAAATTTTAAAGTATTTGAAGGAGATAGAAATTAAAATGAGGGCGGGCCAGGAGGGGAATTATATCTCAAGTGTAAAAAAAAAAAAGGTTAAATATTTTTAAAAAGAAACGAAAAAATACATAGTTACAAGAACAAAATGTAAAGAAAACTTTTCTTTTCTTTTTTTTTTTTTTTTTTACCAAGGAATCATCTCTGGGTCCTGTATCCAGCTAAGAAAATTCCAAAGGAAAAATGAAGGAACACAAGATATGCGCACAATGATGGCTTTAAACCGTAGTATGTGCTTCAAGTCAGAGGACAATTTGTGAGAGTCAGTTCTCTACTGCTACCATTTGGATCTTAGGGACCAAACTCGGGTAGTCATGTCTAATAGTATATACCTTTACCTGCTGAACCATCTTTCTAGCTTGCATGATTTTTAAAAACCCATATCAAGATATAATTGTAAAGTTTTGAGAAACATGAATAAAGAAGAGAAAATATACTAAATATTAGATATCAAAATGGCATTAGATTTGGATTAGAAATATCAGAGCTAAAGACACTAAACTAATACTACTAAACCTCTGAAAGGAGGAAGTCACTTTGAACTTAGAATTCTATACCTAGCCAAACTTTCCCTTTTTCTGACATTTTCAGTGAGATCTAGAAATCCACCAACCATCAACTTTTCATAAGAACCTCCACAAGAGTGAAAAAGAAGCAATGAGTAAATTCGTAACAAAAATATAAATAAAAAAGAAAATATTTCCATCCCAACAAACAGGAATCTAACACAGCTGAGAGACATGATTTCTCAGGTTATGGTAAAGGACCAGCCGAGACCAAGGCCATGTACTGGACTCAAGAGAGCAGAGTCCAAGGAGCTCAAACTGAATGAGGGATCTTGTAGATACTTGACCTAGAAATGGCTTATTAGGACAAACAGATTGTCTTGTGTATGCATCTGTACTGAGAACAGTTGTATGGCTTTGTTTAGGAGTCTGAAGATGAATTGTTTATATTTACATATTAAATAAACAACAGAAACCAGAAAAGATTGACCCAAAGGAAAAAATATTTAAGAACAGAAAAAATAATCACTGAATGATGTATCTGAACTGTTAACGTTTACATAGCAACAATAATAGATACACTATTTAATCAAAAGCCACTCAATGACTCTGTTGGGAAGAAGGGAAGAGGAAATATTTCTGATGGGCAAGATGGAGAAAATTAGGCACTGGAGGGTCTAAGTTGTCATCTTCGGCATTAGGAAGTCAACAGTCAAGAGCCAACATTTTAGAATCCAATATTATACATGTACGTCATTTAGAGAGTAGGAAGGAATGCATAAAATAAACAGAAGACAGGCTTAGAAACTGGTGGCTTGTGGGAAATGATGCGTAGATCCAGCATCAATAGAGGGAGCAAATGCCCTTTTCTATTATTTGATTTTTGTTCATTTTTATTTTCTCAAAGATTAAAAAAAAATTATGTGTGCCTATGTGTGAGTATGTACATGTAAGTATGGATGCCCACAGAGTCAAGAGGAGGTCATCAGATCCCCTGGAGCTGGAGTTGGAGGGGTTGTGAGCCACAGGTGTGGGAGCTGGGAGCTGAACTCTAGTCCTCCACAAACGCAGTCTATACTGTTAACTACTGAGCCCTCTCTCCAGCCCCTCCACTGTTTGATTTTTAGAACTGTGTACCTTGCTAGAGTTGTGTATGTGTAGGGGCAATCTCTCCAACACATTTTGTCTCCCAATTAGAATATTTTTACTGTCTCAGAATCTGACTATGCGTGCATTCTTTCTAAAGATGCTTAGAAGTATCTCATATGCAGGGTATAGTAGAAAACAAAACAATTCAATCCATGCCCCTAACCCTGGCAGCCACCTTGACCTCACTTGTGAAGGAGGGCCAGAGATTAATCGAGAGGGTGTTCGATGGTAAGATACACTGGGATTTGTTTGCTCCACAAGACATCCTGGCACAAATGCCCCTCTCTCCAGCCTTAGATAAAGGGCGTTTTTGGATGTAAAGAAGACAAGGAAACTTTCTACAGCACTGGACCAAAGCAGAGATGGTGTCACTGGAGGTATGCTGTGTGCCTAGGTAGTGAGAGTCACAGAGCCAGAAGAATGGAAGAGTTGTCCTTAGCCAGAGCCTCCCCAGTGTCTCAAGCTTTTCCCTAGGATTAAGACTCTCTGAACAAGAGCTGAATGGATGTTGTCTTGAGGACAGCCCAAGGAGGGTGATGTCAGCAGAGAAGCTGAGAGGAGGTCCCGAAGAGGGAAGTTGGGGACCATTATCAGAGGTTACACAGAGACCCTGTAGTAGAAATATATGAGAAACAACTTTTTAAAAGCCCACAAAAGCATTTCATGAGAGAAAGAGGCAGCAATTCAGCATCTGGATGAGTCCTTCTCATTTCTTTCCCACCTCAGCCCTGCAGGAGCTCCAGGCTGTTGCCAGTAGCCAAGATGGGATAGAAAGGGAGCTTAAAGAAATTAACAACCATGTTTACCCCACAGCAGGTTACTGAGCACCAGCAGGGCCTGAGTTGAAAAGAGAGAACAGCTTAAATTGGATGTGAAATGAAAGTATTGATTTAGGTCCACCTGGCCTTTTTATAATACCTGTAAGTAAAACTTCTAATATCTGAAGGTGACCGGGAAAAGCTCTAGAGCCTGGCTAGGGGCAGAGATGGTGACTCAACAGCAGGTTTGAAAAACAAGTGGTTACTTGCTTGTTCATTTTTTAAAAGTTACCTGGTTTTTAATTAGAAATAGGGGTTTGGGGTGTTTTATGTGTATGTGCGTTATGTGTATCCATGTATGTGTGTGCACACATGCACGCGTCATGGCATATGCGTAGTCTGAGGATAACCTCAGGTATTGGTCTTTGCCTGAGACAGGCCCTTTCTTTTTGTTGTTGCTCACCTCAACATACACCAGAGTAGCTGACCTATGAGCTACAGGGGTTTCTTGTTTCACCGTGAGAACCCTGGGGTTATAGATGAATGATACTCCATCACGTCAGGTTTTACATAGGTCTTAGGTATTTGAACTCAGGTCCTCAGACTTATACAGCAGCACTTTCCCCACTGAGCCATCTCTGATTTTTTCAAAGGAAGGAGACTATCTACTATATAATTGTCACATGCACACATACGTAGATGATTCTATTTAATATTTCTATCTTACTTTTATTTCCTGTTGCAGTGATAAAAGTGCACTGAAGAAAAGCAACTTAAAGGGTTTTTGTCCTAACCTGCAGTGGCAGTTACAGTCCAGCATTATGGGGAGTCACAGGAATAGGAGCTCAAGACAGCTGGTTACTCTACATCTAACAGGATTCAGGAAAATGGGGTGCAAGGAAAGCATCCTCGTTTGCAGTCATGTCACTTTCTCCACTCCAGGACCCTCCAGCCTAGGGATTTGTGTTACTCAAAGTATTTCTTCCCACTCCGATTAACATAAACAAAGATAATCTCCCTGAAACCCCAGCAAGTCAGCAACTGACCTCACCTATCAGACTGTTTATTCTCCCTTTGCCTGGTTCCTCATCTCTTATATAAGATAATAAAGCCATAATCAGCAAACATCTAGTGAGCATTGAGATTCATACAAAGACTGGATGAAGGTACTTTGCCTATCACAGAGACTGCTCACTCTGTACCTTCTACTATCATTAAACTACATTACACTCTGAATAAGAAAGGACAAAATGAAGTGACAATTCAGAGCTGCCCAGAATGCTACAAACACTCAGTGACTGGCAGAATGTAAGGCTGGGTTTCTTTTTCCTGAAATAATGTCTATCCTTAAAAGGAATGCACTGCATTCTCTGCTGTAATAGTACAGATGTTTTGTAAGAACCGAATGGAAAAGTTGGCTTTGGGAAGTTATTTGCTTTTTAAATATTTTATTTCTTAACAGCCTGTGAGCACATTGAAGGTAGGGATCGCAGTTGTTCTTCTTTTATTCAGTTTATTTTCTTTCCACATTCAAGAAATGTGGATGAGGCTGGAGGTGATGCCTGGCATGCATGAAGCCTTTAGTTCTGTTGCCAGCAAAGAAAGAAAGAAGGAAGGAAAGAGAGAGAGAGAGTGAGAGAGTGGAGGGAGGGAGGGAAGGAGGGAAGGGGAAAGGAAAGAAGGATGGGGAGTGAGGGAAGGAAAGGGAAAGGGAAGGAGGGAAGGGAGAAGCAAAGAGAAGGAAAGAAAAGGGGAAGGAGAGGAGAGAGGCAGGAAGTGCAGGGAGAGTTTAGTTTCTGTAGGGCATGGGTAAAGCACTGCATACTATATATAAAGGGAACCAGAGATGATTAGAGGTGGATTTTGTCCCCAGAAGTTTTACATCAATGTTAGATATGCCTTATTTGTCTATTTTTTAAATTAACATGTATGTATGTATGTATGTATGTATGCAAACCTTCATGACTTTATATGCACGGCATGCCTTCCTGGTACTCACAAAAGCCAGAAGAAGGTATGATGTGGTTGCTAAGAACCAAACCCAAGCCCACTGGAAGAGCAGCAAGTGCCCTAACCACTGAGCTATTGTGCCATCTCTTTTGATAGTTACTTTTACCATCATTGTGACCAAATACCTAACAGAAACAACGTCAGGGATGTCTTATTTAGTGTTATTATTGCTGTGATGAAAAACCGCAGCCAAAGCAACTTGGGAGGAAAGGGTTTATTTTGCTCACAGTTCATCAACAAAAGCAGTGAGAACAGGAATTCTTAAGGGAAGAACCTGGAGGCAGCAGCTGATGCAAAGGTCATAGAGGTGTGCTGCTTACTGGCTCGGTCTCCATGGCTTGCTCTACCTACTTATAAAACACAAGAACACAAGCCCAGGGACAGCACCACCCACAATGGGCCCCTCTCCCACATGGATCACTAACTAAAACAATGCTTTACAGCTGGATCTTATGGAGTCATGTTCTCAATTGAGGTTCCCCCCAATCTGATCATTCTTGCTTATGTCAAGTTGACATAAAACTAGCCAGCACGTGGGGGAACAAAGTGTTATTGTTGTTTTGCTTTTTTGTTTTTTGTTTTTGTTTGTTTTGCTGTTTTGTTTGTTTGTTTGCTTGCTTGGGGGGGGTGTTCTTGGCTCATGGTTTGAAAGATTTCAGTTCACAGTCCTTGACTCCTT
Source organism: Rhynchomys soricoides (assembly GCA_019843965.1). NCBI lineage: Eukaryota > Metazoa > Chordata > Mammalia > Rodentia > Muridae > Rhynchomys > Rhynchomys soricoides. The sequence continues at coordinate 353,061 of JADRCH010007518.1, read as the reverse complement.
TGATTCTGGACCCATGGTGAAGGAGAAGAGCATCAGCACACTGAGAGCATGTGGAGCAGGCTATTTGTCTCACAGAGACTAGAAATAGAGAGGGGCGGGGCTGGGAAACAGGTCTAACTTTCGAAGTTCTAACCTCTCCCCAGTTCCAAGGGCCCACATCCTCCAGCTAGCCTCCAGTCTCTCAAAATAGCACTACCAGCTTGGGGGAAGGGTGTTAAACATTCAGCACACTAGCCTTCGGGAAACATTTCAGATTAAGAACATAGCAGAGCGTAACAAAGCTGAAGCCAGTGTCAAAAATAGGAGCAAGTCCTGGAAGGTCAGCACATTCTCACCTGTACAGGTCCTCCTCACAGAGGAAACACACCCCAAGAGCCTGTAAAGTCTAAATCTAAAAATGGGGCTGGAGAGATAGCTTAGGAGTTAAGAGATTAAGATCTCTTCCAGAGGTCCTGAGTTCAATTCCCAGCACCCACACGGTAGTTCACAACCATCTATAACTGTAGTCCCATGGAATCCAACCAATAATCTCTTCTTGTGTGCAGATATTCATGTAGACAAAATATCCATACACATTGGGTTCTTGTGACTGAGAGTTTTGTACAAGATAGGAAAGAGGCTGGTAGGTCTGATCACACGTTTTCAGGCATTGAGTGTGATGGTGTCAGGGGAATGACAGGTTAAGCACTCTGTCCTTGGTTGTCTTTGAAGTCTAGTGACTTGAGCTTGCCCTTTGCCAGTGATTCTGGGTACACTAGAGATGTTTACTGCCCTCAAGCGCGGTAGTCTGGTGGTGATTCGACCAGGTCATTTTCTAAATTTCAAACAGATAAAAGCTCTAGAAAGGTCCTTCACAATTGTGGCAGAGAAAAGAAGAGGGCAGAAGTGAAGACTTGGGAAGACTTGCTCCAACTGCAGCATGTTACGTTTCTTCTTCCCTTGTCAACCTTCCCTTTGTGCCCTTGCCCTGGTAGAAAATAGAGCTTGTGTGGTTCATCCTGTTTTCTCCCCTTCTAGAAGCTCCAAGATTCCAGGACACAGAACACATAAATACAAGTATGTACATACTCTCTCTCTCTCTCTCTCTCTCTCTCTCTCTCTCTCTCTCTCTCTGTCTCTCTCTCTCTCACACACACACACACACACACACACACACGCACGCGCACACACACACACACACACACCTCACATTCTCCTACTGGTGAGACCAATGACCTCAAGGACACCTCCCTCCTTTCAGCTGCCCACACAGCATCAGAATGGATAAATTCTGGGAACGTCTTTCTTCCTCAGCACACCTCACCACCATCATCAAAAGGATTCTCCATATTGGGAATTCTACATTGGCAGCGCCCACTGATTGACATGCAAACAAACCAGGGAAGGATCTTGAATAGCAGCCAATCTTTGTTGTGTGGAGAGGGGGTGACACAAAAATGTCTAGTGGCAGTGAGAGGAGCTAAGCAGAGACAAGGACTCATGACACACAGGGCTGTCCTTTACCGTTTGGCTAAATTTCATTCTGTTCCAATTGCACTGGCCACCCACTATGTTCTAAGCATTGTTTTCAGTACCAAGGAGAAACAATGGATATAACTCTACCCAGGGTAGTCACTAACTTACTGGCTGCTACCCAGGAAATAAGTGGTAAGTAAACAAACAAGTTGGAAGTGCTATAATGGGGACCACAGAGTGAAGGAGCCATGAAACCAGAGAGGAGGTAAAAGTCAACAAGGAAAGTTCATATGGCATAAGGGCTAGATCATGAAGCTTAGAACTAATGTACATCTGACCAGCACTTGAAGAAAGATGGCTATTTATGGTTGAAACTATACAGGAATGCCCTCCAAGTCCAAACTAATTCCCCTGTGGTGTGGAAACTGTTGGTGCTTGTGACTTTTCTAGAGACACAAGGCAATAGAGACTTCTCTAGAGACAGTATAGCAAGAAACATAGACTGGGTCTGAGTTTGTGTACCAGACTCAACATCTTCCAGCCAAATGGCCGTAGAGGGACATTTCACCTCAATCAGCCTCAGGTTCTTTAGGGTGCCCTCACCCTGCCTGATTCTCAGGGTGTCATGAAGACTAGAGGAGATGAGCCTGGTGCACACACTCTGACAGCTGTGTCACAGTAGAAATGAGTCATTGTTATTCTCTGTTTTGGCAGACGCCTTCCTCTCTGCCTTCTGAGTGCCAGGCTGAGCTTAACAAAGGCCTTTTTTTTTCCCTGACACACCAACTGCAAGCTTCCAGACACATCTCTTGGGGCTGCCATGAAGCCTGAAGCCTCCATTCCCAGATTCAGCCTCCAGTCACAGGAAGTAAAGGTTTCCATGGGGAGAGTAGCAAAGCAGAGGCTTGCCTGGAAATAAGTCGCTTCGGGCCTTGTGGTAATGAGTGTATGAGCCATGCAGAATTAATAACCATGTAAGAGGGATCTAGCAATGGTCAGACTTGAAGCCCATTCCTTACAAGTATTCACACCTAAACAGTATGTATGATACTAAATATACATGTTTTCTCAAAAATAACAAGTCCTGGCCATGCTCTGTAAACACCTGTACCTCTTCTTTCTGTCCCTTTTATACTGAAAATCAATAGACATATAAAAATAATCAGAAGTTCTAAATGTAAGACCCAGACTAAGAATAACCAAGTCTCTTGATTTTGTCAGAGAATTGTGGTTTTGGGTGGCTTTGAGGGTTACAGCCTCACATAATGAAAAAGCCTAAGGCTTAAATTCTGAAAGGGTTGACCTTTGCAAAATAAAAGAAGTGAAGTTCATGAATTTTAGAAAATTGTGAAAACAGCTATTTGGGTTCTCAAAGCCTGGGTTCAAATCTGAGGTCTTCCAGATGACCTGTGGTCAGGAGGTTCATAGCCTCATTTTCTCCTAAGATAGCAGTTCTCAACCTGTGGTCACCAATCCTTTGAGGGTCAAATGGCCCTTTCACAAAAGGCACCTAAGACCACTGGAAAACACAGATACTTACATTATGATTCATAACAGTAGCAAAATAGCAGTTATAAACTAGCATCAAAAATAATTTTATAGTTGGGGCCACCACAACATGAGGAACTGTATTACAGGGTCACAACATTAGGAAGGTTGAGAACCACTGTCCTAAGAGCTATTATGAATGAAGATAAAGTACCAACTGGCTTCTTCAATTTTTTATTAGTGAACATTAATAATAAATATCGTCTACAGTTTTCACTGTCCTGTGTTCTTAGACAACCATTCCAAAGCCTTCCTTCAGAGCTGGAGAGATGCTCAAAGGTTAATAATACCTTTATTAGCTCTTCTGGAAGACTTGGGTCCAATTCCCAGCACCCACATGGCAGCTCACTACCATCTGTAACTCCAGTTCCAGAGGAATCTGACACCATCCTCTGGCCTCTGAGAGTACTGCATGCATGCAGTGCAAATGTACATGTAGGCAAAACACTAATACACATAAAATAAAAATCAAATCCCCAAAGGAAAAAAATTAAATCTTCACTCTGTCAGCAGCACCTTCTTTTATAAATATAGTCCAAATATATAATTTTCATGTTATTAAAAGTAAAGTGGCCATTTTACCACTTTATACTAATGTGTGAATAAATACTTTTAGTTAGGAGCTGTGCTCCCCCCGGGCCTGTTACTCAAGATACATTAACCTCTAATGGAAATGCAAAATGAACTCTAATGGATTCAAGGGAATATATTACAGGTCAACTGACCCTTTTCCAATTTCCTCAAACACCCTAAACCCAGTCATGTCATCCTCTGTTATAGGAAGTTCATAGTGTTTTGGGTTTTGGTTTTACTCTGTCTGGCTTGGAACTCACCATGTAAAACCAGCTTTGCCTTGAACTCACCTGCCTCTGACTCCTGAGGCCTGGGATTAAAGACAAGTGCTACCATTCCTCACATATCAAAAGTTCTTAAATGTTATTTAGAGCCTCAACTCATAGCCATTTACAGTTTGACCCAGAATTTCTTTCCAACGTTATATTGCTTTAACTCATTAAAGTAAAGTAGAATGCCTTATTTGTGGGGCAAGTGGACCATGTCACCGGACAGAAGAACTAGTAAGGTTGAATGAGCCCAACCCCTGGAAATCTCAAAGTTGAGAATGGTAGGAGTGGAGCCACTCCCTGCCGGCCTCTACTTGCTCTGAAAAATGTAACCACAATGCTCCCAGAGAACCATGGCAGTCAGTCATGTAGCATAAAAACCTGGAGTTCTCCACGCTGATGAGGTATCTATTTAGGCCCAAAATGTTTAGCCAATGAGCTTCCCTTGCTGGGCATTCCTTCCCACAAAAGGTATTTAATCCCTGGTTCAACCTGAGTAAAATGTATACATTTGCATCTTCAATCAAATAAAGCAGTTTGAACAAGCAAGGACCAACAGTTCTTCATCAAGGGTCTCAGTGGGGGAGACCTGAGTTGTAAAGAGCTTTGCCTAAACCTCTAGGAGAAGGCCTTTTCTCTCTCAGCAACCCCCACCCCCACCCCCCTTGCTTTTGGCACTCACTGGGAACCAAACCAGTTCCAGCTCTGCTCCCCTGCCTGCCTGGTGCTTGGATGCCCAGGAGGAAAGCATAGACCAAGGATCCCTGTTCCCAAGTTCCCAACTCCCAGCCAGTGGTGCCAGGGAATACAGGAAACTATGAACCCCAGCAATTTTCCCAGACTCCATTGTTTCTCACTCCAGGAAAACACAGACTTAGGATCCCCATTACTGACTGCATTCTGCCTCCCCTGATCATCCTGCTGGCAGTGCTATTGGCATCCCAGTGGCAGCGAGGCAGACACTCAGCCCCACACTTAGTATTCCACATGACTTACTCTGTGTTTTCTGGTCTCCACACCTCTATTTATGCTTTTCCATCTGGCTGGAATGCATATACCCTCATCTCTGCAGCTCAAAGCCCACAACCTATAGAAAACATTCTAGGATTTCCCACAAGGATGTTCTCCTCCACAGTGCATCTTCTACAGTTCCCTTCCTACAGTTCATCCCTGTGCATATCCTAACTCAAGAAGGACAAATTTCCCCAGTACTGCACCATTCGTACCTGAATTTCACCATTTTGGTTCCCAGAACAATGAATTCCTATTGTGTATAAACCAAGCAGAAACTGTGCAGTATTCAGAAATATACCTGATGGAGCCTGTGATCTCCCTGTGGACAGCCCAAGTGCCTAGTTGAAGCTCAGCCCTGAAATAGAGGATTCAGAACGCAAGTGATAAAGTCTAGGACAAGACACACCTGGTTGTGATTGCCAAGGGCAAAATGGACTAGTTTTGAGGAAGGTATTGCCTTTTCAGAGATCCTGTATGAACATAAAGTTATTCCTGAGAGTGGCCAGTATGCTCTCAAACACTGGCAAGGATTGATGTATCAGATGGTTTCCCTGGTAACCAGGTAGGGGGGAAGAAACATAAGGGCATTAGCTGGACACTAAATATGTAACATTAGGTATTTAGAATGGATGGAACAGGGCCAAGATTAGAGAAAGACAACAATCAGGGTGCTTGGAGTTTAAAATTTAAGAAGGCATAGATTCAGTCTCATTCAAGTATAGGATCACCATGTACACAAACCTAAGAGTCCTGCAGCCTTTATTTTTTTAACCTAGAGCCCTTTCATATGCTTGTTATGGCCATAAAGTAAAAGATTCAGAAAGCAAGGGATAAAGAGAAAGAAATTAGAAAAACAATTCTCTTTTTCACAGTGGTGCTTGGAACCAGCCTTATACGTGCACGATCACTCCCTCCATTACATTTCATTCACCAAAGATGGGGCTCTAACTTCTCCTTACACGACCCAGAGCCTGCAAGATGAAATGATATGAAATCCCTTCCCATTTAAGAGGTGCCACTGGAAAGAGCCTCCATGGTGGGATGCTAATCACCTCTCCAACCCTGGCTCCCACTCTGTGCCCTATATTTGTCAAGCCAGCGCTATTCTGGGTACTCATTGTGGTAACTAATGCAGGAGAGAAGCATGGAGGTTCTAGAAGAAATGTCAGAAGGGAACAGTTCTGAAATGTCTCCTGGATAGCTTTGTACTGGGATGAAGAGACATCTTTTGGCATCTATTCAAAGAGAAATGAAAGGAGTTTATTTTAAATTTTTCCAACACTACCTCTGCTATGATTGAAGTCTCAACTTCTTTAAATGACATCCCCTTTCTAAAACACTTATTAAATATGTCTCTAGGACTGAAGGAGAAAAAAGATGTGATGAATGGGAAGCATTTAGCCCTGTGCAGTCCCAGTAAAAGGCCCCTATACATCCCAGCTCCTTCTAAAATAGTGTTTTCTATGCCTTTGAAACTGATAAAATCTGATGCAGTCTTAAAGGGTCTCAGATCTAGGTCATTGTTAAAGCCCAGAGAAGGGTTCGGGGGAGGATGCAGTGGCTGGGTCTTAAATACTACAGTTTCATCTGAATCCACAGTTCCCAGGAACACTTGTTTATTAGAAGCACTACTAAGATGCTCAGCCAGCACGTGGCATTTAGATTCCTCTAAAACCAAACCAGCCTGCTACAGTGTCCCCACCTGTTTCATTAATCCATAAAGGAATAGCTACCCTCAGGTTCAGTAACTTTATAGTCTACAAAACAGTTACATTTGTTACCTTTCTTTCTTTTAGTTTGACCCACTGAAAATCTAACCACACACAATAAGAAATGTGAACTGGTGTGGGAGGAGGTAGCACCAATGTACATACATGTGCCACCACACATGTGTGGAATCCAGAAGTCAGTGTTGGGTATCTTCCTCCATCATGTCTTCATTGTCTCTCAGTGAACTTGAGGCTTAGCCATTTCAGCTAGACTGGCTGGCCAGCAAGCTCCAGAGATCCTCTGTCTTTGCTTCACTAGTACTAGAATTACAGGCACACACCACCAGACCCAGATTTCTTACATGAGTGCTGGGGATATGAGCTCAGGCCTTTATGCTTACACAGCCAGCTATTTAACAACCGAGTCATGTCCCCAGCTCCCTGAACTCACATGTGTTAGATCACAGAGATCAGAGGTGATATGTGTTGCTAGCTCTCCATCATCCCTCTACAAGATGTCTTAGAAAGTTTCCGCATCTTTCATATTCCTAACCAACCTGTGCTCCGCATAACTGCTTCTTTTCATCCATAAGCAAAGGATATAGTGAGGAAAAAGGAGAGATAATTGAAGATGTGGTGACCTCCTCAGGGAGCTGTAATCTGATGGTACAAATCTAATTAGACCTGTAATCCATCACAGCAATGCCCCACTGCTTTGTGTCACTACACAAATGTCCTCAATACACTCATACTTTACATCAATGCAACATCCTTGTGAAGGGATGAAGACTCTAATCAGTTTCCATGGAACCCCCAAAAGGCTTCAGCACCCAGCATTCCAAGGGTTTATATCTAAAAACCATGGTGTGTGTTGTAGCTTGTATTGGGCATAAGAATTATTCCTGAAACATTTCAAATGTCTCAAAGCCTGGGCATCCTTCCCAAAGATTCTCCTACAAATCTGGGGACTGAGGTGGAACCAAGCCTCAATGTTCTCAAAAGCACCAAATGACTCAGGGGTGCAGGTGTCACAGAGAGCCATTGCTTTCAGTGTAGCTTCCCATACTATGTGAGTACCCAGATCACATGGAGCATCCTCTGAGACACAGGTTTTCGGACCTGACTTAAGAGGCTTTGATTTAATTGGTCTGAGGTGGGAGATTAAAATTTGAATTTATAAATGGACTCCTGGTAATGCTAATGCCATCAACTAGGCACATGCTTTAAGCATGCTCTAAAACTTCACAAAGAATTTTACTTATGTATCAAACCCAATTCAGCTATGTCATCTGCTTATAGGAAATGGCAAATATAAATAATACTTATTTAGGCTTAATATTTTCCTGACACTGTGATATCTCTATCTCTGTCTCTGTCTCTCTCTCTCTCTCTCTCTCTCTGTCTCTTTCTCTCTCTCTTTCTGCACCTCTGAATTAACATAATCTTGAGAACAATTTATTTTTAAATTACAAGACTATTTCTGAAATTTTTTTTTCTGGGTACCTCCAATATATACCCTGTAGTTAGGATAGTGTTGCACTGGGAGGTCCTTGGCCAGGTGTTGGGTTCAGCACCGCGGACAGCACCCTCTGGTGCAATTCCCGCCTCCAGAGGACAATGAAACCAGAAGAAAGAGCTGTTACATTCATGAACCCCACGGAGTAAACCTTGTGAAATCCCTTGATAATGACACAAAGTTGCACAGTGCCATTTGTTTGCTGCTAGCCAGCTGCATGCACAGTAACTCATGGATACTTTGACTGTCTTAGCTTATAGGCTTATCTTCCTCCTTCCTTCTTTCCTTTTCCTTTCTTCTCATATTCCTCTTCTTCTTTCCGTCTTCCCTCTCTTCTTCTTTCCTGTTAACAATAGCTAGCTTGTGTCTGCCAGACTGTGAAAGACTATATCAAGAATGGTGCCTGGGCTGGAGAGATGGCTCAGCCGGTAAAGGCTAGGCTCACAACCAAAAGTATAAGAATGGTGCCTTGCACTTTGGTAAATGACCAATAAATATTTATTGAATGAAGTATTTAGATGGAAATATGCCAGTATCTCCAGCTTATCAGGAAACACACCAAAAAGTCCAAGTGACTCTTAAAGTTTTATGGGGAATAAAATCACCTAGCAGGTATGTTAAAATGTTGATTTCTGGGTACGCCTCCAGAGTTTCCATTTAGCGGTTCTGTGGTCTGTGGTCTAGGGTGAGAGCTGAGTTGATTCAGTGGGTGACTAGAAAGTTGAAGGGACCTAAGGTTACATGCTAGGACAGGAAACTGGGAGAGATTGGAAGCTTTACAATAAACATTATCTCCCAGGAGGAGCCTCAGTATAGCGAGAAAAAATATACAGCTGTCCTCAACCACCACAAGGCAACCTTGAGCCTATTCCTATGCCTCAGGCTATCCCACAGAAAAAAGTGTACCTCCTTCCTCTGTGTAGATCCAGGAAAGGAGTCTTTTTGCATAAGGTTACATTGCAAACTTTTCAAATTTGAAAACTTCTCGATTTTTATGGTGCATCTCAAGACCAACTGGAACTACCTCAGAGTCACACTAAGAATCCAACAAGCAAGCACTCAGGTTGCATAATCTCTGGGTTGTTTTGAAGCAAGTACACTTTTCATGATCTCAAATGTGTATTCCAATCTTCCCTACCAAGAGACATGTGCACAGTAACACAAGGATGTGGGTGAGGCATAAGTGATGCTCGTCCTGATACCTGCCAAGGAACCTGTGGTACCTAGTCCTCAAGATCCTCAAGCAACAACTTCCCAAAAATGCGTTCATCCTGAAGCTCACAAACAGTCTTTAGATTGTAATTCTTGAAACACATGAGAGGATGGGACAAGAGGTTCAAGGAGGTTAAATACACAGAATCACAGGATGCCTTAGGGATTTGCTTCCTGAGCTTCTCCAGCCCCTGGAGAAAGGTCTGTACTTCCTGGCACCAGCATCCTTCTGCTGCTTCTCCATCCTGATCCTCCACTCCACAGGCATGGACCAGAGGCAGCTCAGAGGGCAGAAGTACCAATATCCACACCACTCAGGGAAGATCAACTGACCTGTCATCTTCCTTATGAGCAAAAATTTCATAAAACCCAGGAGATGGTGTCTTAGTCAGGGTTTCTATTCCTGCACAAACATCATGACCAAGAAGCAGGTTGGGGAGGAAAGGGTTTATTCAGCTTACACTTCCACATTACTGTTCATCACCAAAGGAAGTCAGGGCTAGAACTCAAGCAGGGCAGAAAGCAGGAGCTGATGCAGAGACCATGAAGGGATGTTTCTTACTGGCTTGTTTCCCCTGGCTTGCTCAGCTTGCTTTCTTACAGAGCCCAAGACTACCAGCTCAGGGATAGCACCACCCACAAGGGGCCCTCCCCCCTTGATCACTAATTGAGAAAATGCCTTACAGCTGGATCTCATGGAGGCATTTTCTTAACTGAAGCTCCTTTCTCTGTGATAACTCCAGCTTGTGTCAAGTTGACACACAAAACCAGCCAGTACAGATGGTAAATAAGGAGATGGAGAAAATAATGTAAGCCTAAAGAGACTTGCTGACATGGGGTGCTGAATTATAACTTGGGACAGAGAAAATCCCCCCCCCATCTACTAAAGGTCACAGGAAACCACAGAAGGAAGCAGCTCCACACTCTTGCTGCTATGGTTTAAAAGTGAAATGTCCCCCAAAGGCTCCTATGTATGAACACTTGCTCCCAGTTAGTGGCGTGGTAGAAGTGGTTTTAGAAGGCTGAAGAATATTAGCTGAAACCTAGCTGGAGGAAGGCCATCACCAGAGAAGGTCTTGAGGTTTTACAACCTGACCCTGCTCCCTGTCTTCACTAACTGCAGATGCAGCGCAGCCAGGTTCGCACTCTTGCTATCAAATACTCTCCCCTTCTTGGTGAACCATGTTCCTCCTTAAACTGAGACCAAAAAAAGCTCTTCCTCTCTGAAGTTGCCATTTGTGGAATATTTGGTCACAGCTATAAGAAAATTAACTAAAACGCCTGCTCTGCTCCTGAAATCTGGAGCTCCCTGAAGCCTACTCCAAAGCAAACCCAGAGCTTGTCCTACCAGCTGCTGTGTTATCCCATTAAACAGTCCAGCGTGGTATACCAGAGGAACCCAATAGATGCTGGGTTCTTAGGTATATGGATGTATGAGGGCATACCTTCCCGCTCATTCCCCTCCAGCCACCATTTGCTCCGTTGCAAGGGCAAAGAGACAACAAGGACATCAGCTGGTGAGTGCTTAACGCTCACCTCACGGACCCATCATTCTGGCACCAACGTGCTCTCCCTACTGAGTGAGCCTCACAGAGATTTCTTTCCTTTGAATTCTCCAGGAAGATATATTGATCCAGTCCAAGTGACATCAATAGACCCAGGTAACTGAATAAAGCTTGTGGAGTTTGCTTTAAAATATGTATGATGAAGTCTCAGGACACCACCTGGCAGCTTCTCCACTCCACCCATCTCCCTCCCCCTCTGTCACTTTATCATGCCCCACCTCATTCAGCTCTACCCTCCAGTCCTGCCTGACACTCCTCAGTCAGTTCCAAAACATGAAGATGTGGTGGTAGGGATTAAAGGTAAAATGACAGAAGTGGAGGACGCCATGCAGTTCCACAGTCTGAAATGGACTTTGCCAGTGTCCTCAAGGATTTGGGGCTCTCACCACTGCCACCCCATCTTCCACAATGAACTCACCTAGTGACCCATTTCCACCACAGATTGGAGTGTGTGCATTTGTTTCTCCTTCCCCTCTGTATGTTCCCTTCCCTCTGTGCCACCCAGGAGGCAGTGTGGAGTCTAGTGCTACAGACCCCCTTCCTGTAAGTAGAAGTAATAACACAGCATCTACATCACTGGAGCCTTGTAAGGATTAACTGAGATTAAACACACACGGAGTGCTTAGCCTACTCTTGATACACAGCATTAGTAGTAAAATCAGCAGATTCTCCTGAGCACTCAGTATGCATTAACCAGTGCTTATGTTAATCAGCCTAAACCTCATGACCACCCAGTGAGGTAAATATAATTGTCAGGACCATTTGCAGATGTGGAAGCTAAGGCAGAGAGAAGAGATGCAGCTGCCTCCAAACATACAGTGAATAAGCAACAGAGCAGAGATTGGGAACCCAGGTCCATTTGATTCCAGACTTATGTCCTTAATAGTTACATCCAGATGTGTTCAGTGCTGCTTTCCTTTTCCATTTCTGCTCACCTGTCTCTGGCTGCCACCTCACTGTGAAATCCTGTGTCAACACCCAAGGTTAGACAGCAAGGGCCAATAGTCTTTTTCTGTAAAAAGCAAAAAATAATATTTTCCGCTTTGTGGGCCATCCAGTCTCTGTGACAGCCATTTGCCTATGCAGTGTTGTGTGAAAATGGGCAGATACATATGCATGACTAGCTTGCTATGGTCCAAGGACACTCTACTATCAAAAACCTGGTGGCTAAGGGGATGCTCAGTGGGTGAGTGTGCTTGTTCTCCAGGACATGAAGCACCTGGGTTCACATCTTTACAATCCACATTTTTTTAAAAAAAAAAAAAAAGGCCAGGTATGGTTGCATGTGTTATAACCCCAACATTGGGGGACAGAGACCTATAGATCCTGGTAGTTCAGTGGCTAAAATTTCAACCCAAAACAGTGAGCTTCTGCTTCGGTAAGAGACCATGTCTCATGTCTCATGTCAGTAAGCTGAAGACTGAGAGAGGAAGGTACCCTATGCTTTGTCCTGGATGGCCTCCATATACACACACAAGGATGTGCACAGCCATTACACAGAGAGAGAGAGAGAGAGAGAGAGAGAGAGAGAGAGAGAGAGAGAGAGAGATCTGATAGCTAGATCAACATGAAGGCCAGTTTACTGATTCTAATATAGATTAGCAGCACAGCTCTGGATAATGGAGGCTTAGGATGCAGAGGCTAGACAAACAGGAAGTGTTCAGAGAGGTTACTTTGTCCAACAACTTCAACCTAGGCAGTAGTACCTGTAAGCTTTGATTACAGTTTCACAAGAAAGATGATTCAACTTTTACTAGGATTTGCCAGATAGGTCCCTTCTTCCCTGGCTTATCTGTGAACTGAGGTTTTCTCTGTTGAGAGCTACCAGCCTATGCAGCAATCCCAAACCCAACCCTACCACATCCTAGACAGTTATGCCTCCCAAGAGACAAGGCCACTCCTTTGGGAAGCAGCAGCCACACAAATGGATCAGCCAGCAGCTCTCTCTCTCTCTCTCTCTCTCTCTCTCTCTCTCTCTCTCTCTCTC
>JADRCH010007518.1:214144-340203 GCA_019843965.1 Rhynchomys soricoides | reverse complement strand
CTCTCTCTCTCTCTCTCTCTCTCTCTCTCTCTCTCTCTCTCTCTCTCTCTGTGTGTGTGTGTGTGTGTTTAGGGGCATATATTTACTGCTCAGGGGACTCTCCATAAACAAAGTCTTTGGTACTATAGCCAAGACTACAGCTATCCTGCTTTATCCTACAGATGGGACAGGCACCTTGGATAGAGTACTTTTCTTAAAAGAAGGGCCAGTTTGATGGAAGGGTGACCTCTGCAGGGGACAGCCCATCTGTCAGCAGTGCGGGGGCACCCTACATCCTCTGTGGATGTCACCACTGAGGTAGGGGAAGGAGGGAGAGAGAGGTTGAGTTGATCTGCTTCGTTTACATTAATCATTTCAAAGTCATGGGATGTATGAAAGTTCATGTAATCTCCAATACAGGCCACAGTGAGAAAGCCAACACTCAAACTGAAACATAGGCAGAATGAAACAACCAAGTCCACGAAGCAAGTCACATACAGTCCCAAGTGCTCTAAGGAAGGCAGGACAGAAGTGATCTTGAATTCTGATGAGCACCAAATATCTAACCAATGGAGCTAACTTGCTACTGAGAGTTGCTGCTTTGGTTTCCCCAGTACTTCTCATTGTCCTTCCTAGCACTTTCTGGATCCACCTTCTGCTGCCCTGCCCCATAAGGTGTCTTCCCAGGGCCAGTGGATCCACAAAAGACTAAATAATCTCTACAGTGTAAGTTTTTCATGCTGGAGACAAATTTAGCAACAGAGGAAATTGAGAGGCCAAACTGTAGCACAACTAAACATGTGGTCTGGGAGCACAGTGACTGCTTTAGTATATCTTCAAAGATAAGGAAGGCTTACCTAGCACTTGCTAAACTAGCCACCCACCATGGAATGTGGTCCTATGAACCTAACAGCCTCTGGCATCCTCATCAGAGCATCTGTGATCACTTACAAGATACTTTCAAGCAGTGGCCTCAAGTTGATATTCCCTCATGGGAAGGGTTGGAAGGGTAAATGAATATTCACCTAAGAGTTCAGCTACTCCTCCTGCACCTCTTGGCCAGCTGTGTGTAATTCTGCCACAGCCACACATGGTCTTGAGTGATGTATAATACACATGGTTTGGAAACTCAGGGTTGTTTTGATTTGCATTTCCCTGGTGACTAAGGATGTTGAGCATTTCTTTAGGTGCTTCTCAGCTATTCGAGTTTCCTCAGTTGAGAATTCTCTGTTTAGCTCTGTTCCCCATTTTTTGATAGGGTTATTTGTATCTCTGGAGTCTAGCTTCTTGAGTTCCTTGTATACATTGGATATTAGTCCTCTATCAGATGTAGGATTGGTAAAGATCTTTTCCCAATCTGTAGGTTGCCGTTTTGTCCTATTTACAGTGTCCTTTGCCTTACAGAAGCTTTGTAATTTTATGAGGTCCCATCTGTCAATTCTTGATCTTAGAGCACAAGCCATTGGTGTTCTGTTCAGGAACTTTCCCCCTATGCCCATCTGTTCAAGACTTTCCCCCACTTTCTCTTCTATTAGATTCAGTGTATCTGGTTTTATGTGGAGGTCTTTGATCCACTTGGACTTGAGCTTTGTACAGGGAGATAGGAATGGATCAATTCGCAATCTTCTACATGTAGACCACCAGTTGAACCACCACTACCTCACACCAGTCAGAATGGCTAAGATCAAAAACTCAGGTGACAGTAGATGTTGTAGTGGATGTGGAGAAAGAGGGAATTGCTGGTGGGAATGCAAGCTGATACAACCTCTCTGGAAATCAGTTTGGCGAACCCTCAGAAAAATGAACATAATACTACCTGAGGACCCAGCTAGTCCACTCCTGGGCATATACCCAGAAGATGCTCCAACATGTAATAAAGACACATGTTCCACTATGTTCGTAGCCGCCATATTTATAATAGCTAGAAACTGGAAACAACCCAGATGTCCCTCCACAGAGGAATAGATACAGAAAATGTGGTACATTTACACAATGGAATACTACTCGGCTATTAAAAACAATGACTTCATGAAATTCACAGGCAAATGGATGGAACTTGAAAATATCATCCTGAGTGAGGTAATGCAGGCACAAAAAAAATGAACATGGTATGTACTCACTGATAAGTGGTTATTAGCCCAAAAGTTCGAAATACCCAAGAGTCAATTCACAGCAACAGTAGGGCCGAATGTGAGGTCCCAGATGGAGGACTTGGAGAAGGGACTGAAGGAACTGAAGGAGTTTGCAGCCCCAGGGAGGGAGCAACAGTGTCAACTGGCCTGACCCCTCGATACTCCTGGAGACTGGATCACCAACCAAAGAATACACATGGAGGGACCCATGGTGCTGGCCACATATGCGGCAGAGGAAGATCTTGTTCGCCATCAGGGAAGCAGAGGCCCTTGGGCCTGAGGGTGTTAGATGCCCCAGTATAGGAGAATGCCAAGGAGGGAAGACTAGAGTGGGTAGGTGGGTGGGTGGGTGGGGGATTACCCCTATAGTGGCAAGGGGAGGAGGAGGGAATGGGGAGGTTCCAAAAGGGAGACCTGGAAAGGGGGAAACATTTGAAATGTAAATAAAGTATCAAAAAAATGTACAACATAAAAGTAAAAAATAAAAAAAATACACATGGTTTGGAAGGTTAATTAGAGAAGGAACTTCATAAATACAGCTATGGGGAAATGCTTACCCAGGCTCAAACACTTTAGTGTTTGGGATTACCCACACTTCTGAAAGAAACCCTTCACTCTTGCAAGCCCAGTAAACTCATTAGCTCACAAAGCCATACTTTGGTAGAATCAGTACATGAGTCTGTTGATGGTGCCCTGTGATTGTTTCATCTTGGCACAAATTAGAGTCACCTGAGTAAGGAACTTCACTAAAGGAATTACCCACTTGATGTGAGAAAACCCAGTACCAAACATGAGTAGCACCTTCTGGTAACCTCCCAGATAAGAAGGAGCATGGCATGAGCAAGATTACTCACCTTTTGCTTCTTTGGCTTTCTTTCAAGCCACCAAGTTAATTTACCCTGTGACTACTGCTGCTGCTGATTCCTTTGTTGATACCAGAACCAGCATTTCTGGACTCCTATTGTTAAATAAAGACTAATGGCTCCCTATGAATCATTCAGATTTTTGGGGCTAGATTGGGACTGCTGAAGTACCCACCCTATTGACTAAGAAACTACTGGGTTCTTTGTTTTCCCAGTACAATAAAGTCTCAAGGTCCAGCCTCAAGGACCAAGCAATGAGGGGGTTCTCAACTTCTTGGGTGTGAATCAGTTGTTATTACACTTTTTAAATAAGTTGACTTACTACTACTACTACTACTACTACTACTACTACTACTACTACTACTACACACACACACACACACACACACACACACACTCATCAGTTCTCTAGGGAGCCTCTGACTAATACACAACCCATCTGGAGAAGCAGTTGTTCATGTCTCCCCAGGAAAACAACTTCCCTTACCCAAACCATGACATGTTCTTTCCAAGTCTCACCAATTAACACTTTGCTATCCTTTGTCTATCTTCTATTCTTCCCCAAAGACTCCAAAGACTGATTCCCTCTCTGGTTATAAAGGCAAATTCTTCAGGGTAGAGATTGTTACATCAGAATAAAACTCATGCATGTAATGTTGAGAGTAAAAGACAATCATCCCAGCACTGCCTCAGTAGTTCACATTTCATCTGTGGACTGTGAAGGACAAGATGATGCTCATGCCCACATCACAGCCTCTGCATGAGCTACCCTTCCATCTGCAACACTACATTCACCCAGCAACCACATCAGCACAAGCACCTTCACCAGAGATGCTTTCTCGTGCCACTAAAGCTGAAGTAAGCCCAGAAGTGTTCAAAAAGCATTTATAGAATGCAAGAATGAATGAAAAAATGAATGAATGATTAAATGGCCTCCTCTTTGTAGATAAGGAAACTGAAACTCATTATATTAACATCACTTGCCTGTGGTCAAAGAATTACTAAAAGTCAAAAATCGGGGTCTTCAAACAACAGAATACTAAAACATCTGTTTTTCCTGTGCCACAAGTAAGTGAGCCTTTCCATTGTAGTTCCTCATTCAGTTTCCCTATACAATGGTATTCTCTAAGCATCATGAGAAAAGCCAGGACCATCTTGTAGAGCCCTACCATCTAACAGTACAGAGAGCATCAATATTGATTGTACTAATAATCTACATTAATAAATACTAGTCAGTAACCTGACATTCAGTTGAATCTCAACATACTTAATTATTCCCTGAGTAAGAGTGGTTAATCCAGGACATAAATAGAAGGCACGTACTTTTGTTTACTCTACCCTTCTCTCTTTGAGTCATAAAGCTTTCTCTCCCTGGAATATCCCCTGGAATGCAGAGCCACAAGGATGCTCTTGGAATGTCTTTAAACAACTGGAGTGAAAATGGAAAAAACTGAATATCCAACATGAGCAGCATTTGTGTCAAGTTACAAATCTCAGCTAATTGTAACACTGTGTCATTCTCCCGATTTCTTGCTTCAGTCAAGAATTCACCCACTTAGGGATCAAATCTGTGCTGCTCTCCGCTCCAGTCCCAGAAGGGCATTGGTCCGAGTCAGAGAAAAGATGTGGGTTCTTCTCAGGTTAGAGAGTTTCATGACTGGGAGCCAAAACAGCAATAAAGACACATGCTATGAGGCTCCAGCCAGCAGGGAGATAGAGTGGGAAGCTGCTAACACACTATATTCATCTCTAGAAATTTCACAGCGCCCCATTCACTCTTGTGTCACATACTAATATACTTTCTACCCTTCAGGTTAGATTCCCCTTCATCTTAGTCAACTATGCTTCCCAGCATGCAGTGCACTTGTCCTCTTAGGCACCCCCATTCATTGCATCTGTCTCCTCTGCCTTCACTGTAGGCCTTCCCAGCTTTAAAAAGACAGTGACGTAAAATTCAGTGTGCAGGTTTTGCCATCATACTAATCTGGGTTGAAATCTTTGCTCTACCAGTTTCAATTTGTAAACTAGTCATTTAAACCTCATTGAGACATCGTTCTCTTTTCATATAATGGAGATCTCTTTACAGGGGTGTTATAGGGAGCCAACAGTATATATTTCCTGACACTCTTAGCTTGCTGTATGATAAATAGTAAGAATTCAGTGATGCCCATTACGGGCCACTATGCCTGTAATCCCAACACTCTGGAAGATAATTCCATAACTCAAGACCACCCTGGTACTTACATAGCAAGTCCCCACTGTTGTGTAGGCTATATAGTGAGACTCCATCTCAACCCACACCCCCAGTATTTTCCCAATAAATGGCAGCCATTTTACTCCGTCAGTAGTCTCACTTCTGTTCTCCCAGCACCCTCTAACTTTCTCTTTCTTTGGAGGTTTATCACTGCACACATACAGTCTTGTTCAATAAATCACCAACACAGTATCTGAAGTTGGCTGAGACGCTTGGTTAGGCAGTCCCCAGTGTTTCAGATTTTCTCTCTCTTTCCTCTCACTTCCCCACATCCTTCTACCCTTACGACATTTTACTTTCCCCACCTTTCCTACAAACACCTGCGAAGATGGTGGCTTCAGCATGATCGGTATAATGTAGTCATAGCCCATCTGGATTCTATTTAGAACCCTTAGCTAAGAGAGCCAGGATATCTGCCACTTAGGATCTCTCTCACTCTTCCCACCATGTTTAATTCATGTGTGTTGGAGACCACTTAAAGAGGCTCAATGAGCTGTGAAGATCAAGATATGAACCATACAGATTGTACATTACTGAATTAGGATACTAAGTATGGTGCCTTAGTGAGGCCAAGAAAGAAATAATGAAAGCCCTGGCAGTTTCGCAATACCAAGACAGAATGGTTCAAGTCTGTAGCAAATTGAGAGGATGCAGGACTTCAAGGAAAGGACCATTTGTCATACTCTAGTCATTTTTGATTTCTCCCTCTCCCTCACCCTTTACTCTTCATCCATCACTGAGACCTGCCATCTCTACCTTGAAATAAATCTCAAGTGTCCCCTTCTCTTTATTCCCACTACCACCACTCAAGGTCAAAAACCCTGTCTCTTCATTCTCTAACTATTATAATTGGCTCTCACAGCACTTTGGTTCTATCTTGCCCTTCTCTGACACAGCAATCTTACGAAAGCATTAACCAGATTATGTCTTTTTTTTTCCTGTTTAAAAAAAGACTTCCATTGGCATCTCACTGACCTTGTGATAAAGGCCAAACTTATTATCATGGTTGTGCGTGTGTGTTTGTGTGTGTGTGTGTGTGTGTGTGTGTGTGGTCTTATGTTAGAGTGCCTACAGAGGCCAGAAGGTGTCATATCCTCTGGAACTGAGATTACAGACAGTTGTGGACCTCCCAACAGGGGTGCTGGGAACTGAACTTGGGTCCTTTAGAAAAGGACTTAATGTTCTTAACCTTCAAGCCATTTCTCCACCTCTGTCTTGGCTTTTGAGCTCTTCATATCCTTGTTTATCTTTATCCAGACTGCTCCATGCTTACTCTTCTCTGGCCATTCTTGTATCTTTTCTGCTGCTTCTACAAGCTGCCTGGTTCTTCCTTAAAACTCTTACATTTGTTGTTCCTTAGGCCTTTGTTTCACATAGAGAGTGTACTCTCATCCTCCAGAATCTCTTCTAAAGTGGGCTTCCGGGCCTCCTCTCGGCATAGTATGCCCTATTTATGATCAGCTTGTCACTGGGATCCCCCTCTGAACTGCCCTTGCCTCTCTAGTCTTTGTGAGCTCTTCCAAAAGTATTTGAATTTAAAACACAGATTATAGTATCAAAGATAGGGCAGTGTCTGTTACACAGTAGAGGACAGCATACCAAGCAATAGAGTGAACAATGGTCAAAGAGACCATTACACCTATCTGCATTTTAGGCAGGCTTTTTATTATTTCTAAAGTTTCTAGAATGCCAGCTCTTCTGACTATCCAGAAGTATTTGACTATCCAAGTGATTGATGGGGTCATTTGAATTGACTCTTATGGGAGGGGACAGAGGTATGTTCTTCATTTTCCTAATTCTAGATTGTAAATACATGGTAAGCAAGGCCATTGAGAGCAAAATGAAGACAGATAATTTTGAGAGAGAGAGAGAGAGAGAGAGAGAGAGAGAGAGAGAGAGAGAGAAGCAGAACATAGCATCCATATTGGTGGAAAGAAGCCATTCATTTACTCAATGGGTGCAGATCAGGCACTCACAGCACACACGTATGTGTGCATGGCCTCCAAGTAGAGCTTATACTGAGGAGAGGCATACATCGAGCATGTAACTATGTAAGTATGCCTGGGTTAAGTGCGCTGAAGGGGAGATGTGTTGAGAATAATGCTGAAGGGCACAATGATGAATAAATGCCTCTGAGAAGAAAGGAAAACATTTAGGCTGCACCCTTGAGGGTGATGAGGGAAGAGAGGAAGGGAAATGGTCTGAGGAAAAGCATTTGGCCATCAAGAGGTCCTGAGTCTTCATACGGATAAGAAGCTTTGTCTCCTGGTTAAGGGACACAAAGGGGCCCTTACTCTAGGGAAATCTAATTATATGTGTTTATATATACATGTTTGTACGTGTATGTATGTGGAGGCCAGATGTCAACATTCAGGGTCTTTCTCAGTTGCTTTCCATCCTATCTTTTGAGACAGATTCTCTCACTGGACCTGTCTAGGACTGACTAGAACAACTGGACAGAGAGTTTCTGAAAGCTGCCTTTCTCCTCTCCCAGAGCTGGGATTACAGGTGCATCCTGCCACATTTGGGTTATACATGGGCACTGGGGTACTAAACTTCCATAATAAGCACTTTGCCCATGGAGACCTCTCCCTAGATCCTAAAAAATAGAACTTTAAAAAATCATTTCTTCCTGTAGAAATACAAGTATCTGTTAGTTTGAAAACTACAAGCAGTGCCATGTCTGAGCATTTTGAAGCATCTGACAGAGTCCTCCTCTGTCCCAGTGGGTTCATTCTGTGTCATCATGTGCCTTTCCTTCTTGGAGGACTGGAGCTCAACTGAAAATCTTCAATACATCAATCTCCCCTTAGATGGCACAGAGCTCTCTCCCTGTCTCCAGAGAGGAAGCCATTTACCTCTGATTCCTCTGGGTGGCTGACAGAGAGCACATTAGAAAACACTTAGGCACTGAGGAAACAGTTATTTAGGAAAAACACCTACATTATTTAATAGTCCATAACTCCTGCCAGCTCATTTTGCAGTCTGGATATGTGAACCAGGTGGGGAGGGAAGGACAGATAAGAGATCCATGCTGCTTGGCCCTAGACCACTAACTCTGTTTTTTAAGACAAGTTATTCAGCAGGCAACCTCTGTGCCAGGAGG
The DNA here is from genome assembly GCA_019843965.1 of Rhynchomys soricoides. Classification (NCBI taxonomy): domain Eukaryota; kingdom Metazoa; phylum Chordata; class Mammalia; order Rodentia; family Muridae; genus Rhynchomys; species Rhynchomys soricoides. The sequence continues at coordinate 331,869 of JADRCH010007518.1, read as the reverse complement.
ATCCCTCATCAGGCATGCCCACTGGGACATCCAGGAGTCCCTCTTCTTGAACATGGAAGAATCTAAGAGAAACAATGGGCAATACACTGGACCAGCAGTCTGCACAGAGGACTGAGTTCAGCTCATTGGCTCTTACAATATACCCTTCTTGCTGTGTGATAATAAGTTGGTATCTATCTTTTTCTTCAAAATTGTCTCTATCTCTAGAATAACAAAGTCGTCAGACTAGATCAGGGCTTGTGAATATATACTTTTAGCTGAATGAGGATTTCTCCAGAAGCCGTTAGTACTGATGCCAATATGAGTGCAGTAGAAGCACAAATAGTTTTCCTTTTGTGTTGTATCCCCAGAAGGTGCCGTCTGAGATATCTGTGTCCCTTGATGCTCTGCTTTGAAACTCCTGAATGAGAAGCCTATATTTTTTAAGGACCCTATGATGGTTTGTATATGTTTGGCCCAAGGTGTGGCACCATTAGGAGGTGTGGTCTTGTTGGAGTACATGTGTCACTGCAGGTGTGGGCTTTAAGACCCTCATCCTAGCAGCCTGGAAGCAAGTTTTCTCCTAGCAGCCCTCAGATGAAGACATAGAACTCTCAGCTCCTTCTGTACCATGTCTTCCTGGATGCTGCCATGCTCCCACGTTGATGATACTGGACTGAACCTCTAAACTGTAAGCCAGCCCCAGTTAAATGTCATCCTTTATAAGAGTTGCCTTGGTCATAGTGTCTGTTCACAGCAGTAAAATCCTAACTAAGAGAGACCCAGAGGCTGAATAGTATCACCTAAATTCTTACATTTAATCCCCAATCTCCAATATAACTGCAGTGGAAACCAGAGTTTTAGGAAGTGACTGTTTTAAAGGGGCAAGATGATAGGGTCTCAATCCAAAAGGATTCACAGCCTCATAAGAAGAGGAGGAGGATCCATATCTCTGTCCATGTGTACACACTTAGAAAAGAGAAGGCAGCTGTCTGCAAGTCAAGAAAGAGCTTCCATCAGGACCAACTCAGCCAACACCTTTATTTAAACTGTAAGCCACTAGAACTTACAGAAATAAATGCTTGCTGTGTGAGCTGCACCGCTGTGGTATTTGTTAATGTAAGCCTGAATGAGTCCTATCTAAAGCATGGTCACCTCTTAGCCAGGCATAAGAATGACCGTAGTAACTCTGAGTCAAGCCCTATGATAGCTGCATGTCAGCATCCCATTTGAAGACAAAGAAATATCCACTTCTGACATGAATTTCCCCATGTGCTCCAGACCACACCCAGATCCCCCTGCCCAGCTCTTCGGCATTTCATTTGACTACTTAATTATATCTTCACTGAGTTAGGAAAATCTAAGTTAAAATTGCACAGGTAGGCGAGTCTTTCCAGTACTTCTCATTCTTTTCTTTTCTTCTAAACAACCTTTTTTACACCCTTGCAAGTATCTGATAACATGAAAATGTCACAGATATCCTGCCTGGCTTCAATAACTCCATACCTGTGGGTCACTCGTGGACCTTTCTCCACTCCTTATACCTTACCTTTGTGCTTTTAAACTCTGTCTCTTTGACTAGAATTATTCCTCTACCAGCTCTGGCTGTCTAAGCCCTATCCTCCTGGCAGGAACCAGCTCAGATTCTATCTTCACCATGAAAACTCCTAAAATCCCTAGGCAGATGTGCTGTTCTTATGTCTTCTGCACTTGTCACCAATAGCAACGCTGATCATGGCACAGAACACCTACTGCCCTGCCCTAATTGTATGACTGCTTCTTAAATCTCCCTTGATATTGTAAGTGTCTCGAGGACAAGAACCATGTCTTGCATCTATCTTTTAATCTTAGATAGTCTGGCACTGTGCCTTGTAATTAGAACAGGCCCAATAAATAATGGTTAAAAGAATGAATGGATGAATGGATAAATGAATTTGAGAGTAACTGTCTCTGATTAGGTTGGGAACTACTTACATATAGATGGAGTTTTAATGTGGGTGTGCATAAAAGAGGAAGTATGAACCTGGAATACATGATGAGTCTGGGGCCAGATGTCAGAAATAAAAGGTGCAATAGCTTATAACTCATTTGGCAGCTATGTTTGTTCTTACTCACAATATGCCTGGAACTATTCAGTGTTGGTGCATATAGTGGCTATTCCTGATTGTCAGTTTGACTGTATCTGGAGTGAATTACAATCCAGAATTAGAAGGCTCACTTGTCATCCAGATCTTGAGTCTGGAAGGCACAAGTTTCTGACCTGGATCTTGGCATGGAGATCTTGAGGCATAGTGGCCATGAAAAGCTTAGGCCCAGACAAAGTAGTACATGCCCTTAATCCCAGGAGACTGAAGCAAGAAGATCTCTGAGTTCAAGGTCAGCCTGGGACAAAGCTAGTCCCAGATCATGGTGTGGTGGTACACACACCTTTAATCTGGGTCACACCTTCTGCTGGAGACCTACATAAGGACACCAGAAGAAGGAAGATTTACTCTTCTTCACCTTTGTGCCTTGTGGGACTGAGCAACTGCTAGGTCCTCAGACTTTCATTCACAGCTTCTGCTGACCATTGTTGGGCAGACTGTAAGTCATCAACAAATCCCCTTACTATATAGCAACTGCCCATAAGTTCTGTGACTCTAGAGAGCCCTGACTAATACAGTGCAGGAAAAAAAACAAAAACAAAAATAGATAAGTTTCTGCCTTCCTGGAACACTGATGTAGTAGAAGACACACCTATTAAGTGGCCATTTGAGTCTTATATTAAATAATAATTACCACAAGTAGCTTTTTATATAAAAGATAAGTTGCTGAGGGGGCGTGAGGTAAGAAAGGATAATCTAGGTTGAGGGATCAGGAAAGGCTTCTCTTAGGGGATGGCATTTTCAATGAAGATTAACTAAATTAGGGCCTGAAGGGTGAATGGAAGACAGCCATGCCCAGAAGTAAACAAGGTCCGAGATATGACATTGATGCACACAAGAAACTGAAAAGCTGGTAGGCCCAGGTGTGATGGCAAAGGGACTGGGATCTTAGAGTAGAACCAGCCTGGCTGAAGTCTCTAATTAGCAGACTGCTTCAGGGCAGGGTTTGGGGTGCTTTAGACTACAGTGTAAGTGACATTGAGGGAGCAGTACTGGAGGGTGATATTCCTAGTGGCTCCAAAGCACTTATTATTGCCTAATTTACCTCATGTGCCTGCTCATTTTTTGCCAATACTTGTGATTAAAGCAAGGGCTTGCTTTCTAAGCTGTCTCTACAGTACTTGGCTTACAATAGATGCTGAGTCAATGTTTGTGAAATTAAATTCAGATGTAATAACTTTTAAATTAGAGGTAAAGATGAAGAAAGAGGACCTACAGGGAATGAATTCCAGGGTTTGGGCTCTGACACCTAAAACACTGAGATGATATTCATCAGGATGAGAAAAATGAGGCGTTGTCTTGGAGGGTAAGAGCAGAAATTCATCTTTTGACAGGTTAAGTTTTGTAGATGCCTGCGAGAGATATCCAAATGGATGCCCTTGTCTGAAGACATAAATCTAGATAATGCCTCCATCGATGCAGCATTTCAAGTCATGGGGCCATTTAAGATAGGATGCCTTTGCCTGGAGGCTACAGTGGCTGCCGGTCTGTGTGTAAAACTCATAGGGTCCATAAACTTAGATGGTAAAACATCACACCTTCACTTTTACCAACTCATAACTATGGTGTAGTGTTCCTTTCAGAGGCTTGTCGACAACACAGCACAGCACCGAGAATTGAGTCAATCACAGAAATTATAGGTATTTTCATGTCACCTTAAAATTGTTGCAAATATCTTCCAAGATCATTAGTGCTAAACACAACTTCAGCACTATATAGACATCACTACAGCTCCTGGTAAATCTTGCTATTTAACACGCTGATTTAAAAGCACATAAATTAGCCCTGCATATTGGCGTATGCCCGTAATCCCAGCACAGAGGAGGTGGCAAGAGAATTGCAAGCTCAAAGACAGTCTAGACTACATAGTAAGACCTTAACTGAAAAAAAAAAGTAGCACATATATTGCTATAGTACAGATTGGCATTTCAAAACAGCACAATCTTTTTCCTCACATCCTCACAAAGGCATCTAGGCATCCTCACAAAGGGTGCCTAGATATTGCCAGATAGCCAAAGAATCCATGTTCTAGGATGAGTTAAGGGTCTCTTGGAGAAGACAGAGAGTGCTTTGAGGAAGAGGACAGTACCAGGGGCATGAGAGGCAAATGAGAATGGCTGAGAGACAACACACTGAGTAAAGGAAGTAGGTCAGGCCAAGGATAAACCAAAGACCAAGAAAAGCAGCAGATGATGGGAATTGTACTATTTGGGGAACAAAGGAAAATAACATCCAGGTCCAGGAACTGGCCAAGGGGTTCACAGCAAGATAAAGGCTGGGGTGCACATTCAAAGCTATGGACCATGATTAGCCTACCTTGAGCTGTAGACTCTGGGTTACATCCCCAGAGAGCAGCAGGGACTCCAAGACTGGCTTAAGGATGCTAAGCAGGAATATCAGTAAATAGATGTTTGAGACAGTAGGGGTCCAGGTCTGGTCCAGCCTTTGGACCAACATACTTATGTGGGTGAGCCCATTTTCTTATTCTGCAGCTGAGAGGTTACATTGGAAGCTCTCTAATGGTCCCTTCAATTTTGACAGAGTAGGATTTGGCCATACCTCTGTTCCATTGTGATAGCTGCTGGCTGGAAGTAGAACTTCCTATACCAAACTCTCCCCTCTGTGTTCATTTTTGCACTGTTCAGATGTCTCTTAAATAACCATGGCAATTGTAGATCTGGTGTTTCCTTCTCTATGTCTGTCTCTGAGACTACAAACACCAAAACTAAAGAGATCACACCTTACAGGTTAACTTTTAAACATATTTAAATTTTCAATTATGTGTGCATGTGCACATCTGTATGGGGTATGTACATGTTAACACAGATGCCTGTGGAGGCCAGAAGCCAGTTTTGGATCCTTTGGAACTAGAGTTACATGCAGTTGTGAGCAGCTCCATGTGGGTCCTGGGAACAAAACTCAGATCCTCTGCAAAAGCAATATATGCTCTTAACTGCTCAGCCACGTCTCCAATCCCAAGATTTACTTTTTTGTCTCTACTTCTTGGGTCCCTGAATGTTTATGAGTAAAAAAAATCACGTAATTTTTTAAATGAATAAATGACACAGTTATATGCCTAATTGCTTGGTCAACAATTAACTGATTGGGTTAAGAGTGCTTGCCATTCACGCTGGTCATTGTAGCACACACCTGTAGAGATATCACTTGGGAGATGAAGGAAAAGGAATCAGAGGCCATCGTCAATGACATGAATTCAAGGTCAATCTGGACTATAGGAGACCCTATCTCAAAAAAAAAAAAAGAAAAAGAGTACAGAGATGGTTAAGTGCATCCTTATGTCTATACTAAAATAGGGCTCTGAATAGCAGGAGGTGGTAAGGTGCAGGTTTGCCTCAGCCTGTGTTCTCATACTTCGCTTAGCTGTCATCTCCACACTACAGAAGAAAACTGTCATAATGAATTCACTCTGCTCCCACTATGATAATTCAATCCCTCACCCCCACCTCCTCTTCTCCTTCTCTTCCTCCTCCTCCTCCTCTTCCTCCTCCTCCTTCTTCTTCTTCAAGACACCAACAGCAAATGTCTTAGATATCCACCTCATTGGTCAGATTTCAGGCCATTAACCATCCCCTCTTCTGCTTCTTATCTGAAGGGACAATAATGGAGCCCCTGCCTACCCAAGTTTGGTTGCATTCACAGAGAGACCTTCAGTAAGCTTGAGCATGAGGTATATTCCAATCCACTTAACCAACAGCCCCTGTAGGATGATGTTGAGGCAGATGTGCGTGTTCCAGAACCCACTTAGGCTTTGAGAAGCCTCATTTCTTGGACACATGTGGAGAAAGCACTGTAAATTAGATTATACTGATGTTTTGAAGGGGTCAGAGGAGATGAGGATGACTTAGAGACTGTTTAATTACCAGGAGCGGAAAGTCATTTCCTATTATTTAGGAAGAGAGATATTTATTGTGGAGGTGCAGGGAAATGGAGAAGCAAACCGTATCATGGGGAAAGCGGAAGATAGATGTCGCAGCAATAAGGATTATGAAAGGTTAAGCAGGACAGCAACTGTGGGTGGCTCTTTGGGAAAGTTCAGCAATAAAATAGAGGCATGAGTCAGTATCCCAGGGGAGTGTTGGAGAAGAAAGAAAGGTCTTCAGAATATCAACTGAGGGATAGGAGTCACAGGAGGAGCATAGAAAAAGAATGGAGAAGCCATGTGCGGTAGCTGGTCAATAAATGCTTGCAAATTAATAGAAACTGCCTGGGCTGGGGAGAAATAAAGTTAAATGTAACTCAAGAGACTGAGAACATTTTTATTTCTGTCCTACAGTGTAGGTGACTGCTCTGATTCCTCATACACTGTGGTCTGGCTGAGGAAATCAACAACTCCCTCAGACTATAGCCACCAGAACAGGGAGATTGCTGCAATACTCAGAGCCACAGAGTCTATGGTGCCAGCTGCCCATGGTCCCTGCCTATTGTGTGAGCCAACAGAATTGAAGAGAGTAGGAAGTAGGCAGGAACATTAAGGACCACATTTCCAAACTGACATCATGAATCATTACTAACCAAATACAATCGTTGCAGAAGCTAGCTTTTCTCTTAAATGGGCCTCTTGCTTCTAGGTCAAGAGATCTAGAAATGGGGCTAGAAATTCACCCTGTTGTTGCTAACCACCACAAAGAATGTAAAGAGGTAAAGTGGACAAATGATATGTCCTGGAGATGTTTTGGATAAAAGGAAGAGTTGTTCATGCAACCTAATTGGAATAAAATGGAATTTAGTTCAAGGACCCAAAGGAATCTCATAGAATAAAATTACTTTTAAATTACAATTAGTTTTACAGGAATGAGCAATTGATATAGTCTTTCTCTTCTTCCTTCTATTTTCTTCCAACTCAAAAATGCATGTCTCTTATACCTCTGTTATCTTTGTAATATTTCTCTCTCCCCAGGCCAGTTTCTGTGCCCTGTGATCATGATTTTGATGTTGTTGCTGTTATTTTTTAATTAAGGTCTGACTGTGTGTATGTAGCCCAGGGTGATCCCAAAAATTACTGAGTGGACTCAGCTGCCCTCAAATCCACTAATAATTCTCCTGCCTCACATTCTCAAATGCTAGGGTTATAGGTATGTGGCATCTGCTTTCACCAGGTCTATCATGAACCGGCCGTTATCTGTGAAGGTCTCTGGCTCAGCTGATGGGAGTGTTCAAGCTAAGGGGAAAGAGCACAAGCAAGAAGGAGGAAGTACAACCATTGCTGCTGCTCTAATGCCACTGCCCCCGACACTGCTATTGCTGAAAGCTTCGGGAGAGTGTTCTCTTCCCAGGAAGTGTTACAGCTCTTATACAGCAGATGCTCTCAGATGATGGAGTAATTCTCACACACCTTTTCCCTTCTGGATAGGATCTTATATCCAGTTTTGGGGTGGGTTGACGGTCTGACAGCAAGTGCTTCCTATTGGCTTGCTCTGAGGTGTTAGGGATGCCTCATTTACACGTGAAGGGGTTTGGGGGTGCTGCCCCCCATGTGATTGATGGTCACAACTCTCTTTATGGGAGCTGTGGCTTTATGACAAGGGGCCTGGTGTAGGGAGCAGGTGAAGCTCCTACTGTCCCCTTGGGTCCCCAGGGCTTCCAACCCAGTTCAACCTTACCAGGCTTCCTCTCACAGTCTACCATCCCACACCTCCCCACACAGTTGATAGAACCTTGTAGCAATGTGGTCTCTGGCTCCCTTTCCATACTCACTGATCAGGCATATGTATCAGCCCAGCCAAGACAGAATGTTTCTATCAATACAATTAAATCAAATAGAGAAAGACACATGAGAGTTAGAGCCCCTTCCAGAATGTAAATGGATGGCTTGCTAAGAATAAGGTAGAGTGTGGGGATCTGACTAGCATATGCAGTTCAGAGCGTCTGGCTGAGTGACACACGAGGTAACTTGATTCACCAAGTTGGAAAACTTGAGCCTAGTGCTTCAACATCTTTAGAGAAAACTCTGATCAGGTTGGAAGCAAGGATAAAGAAATGCCTTAAAAACCTTTATTAGATTGCAGCATCCCTCTGTGGCTTCCTGCTCTTGCCATGTTCCTTTTCCATCCTCACTCCTGTCCCAAGAAGTAAACTATTCACCCTGTTGTGTGACTAGACACTCCAAAGAACTTATAACTATACTAGAAGGAGCAATGTTCCTCTGGGGAATGCTGGGAGCCTCCACATGTATCTTTTTGTATTGGACCAAGGCAAGCTTGTCTCCCTTCAAGACACAGATCTAATGTCATCCCCTTTTCTTCTGTGTTTCTCCAGGGAGAATTAGTGGAAACTCTGGGATTCTATTGATCCCTTTTCAAATCTTCATTGAACCACATGGTCATCATCTGTCATAAATCTGTCTCCTCCAGACTGTGAATCCCAGGAGAAACATCTTATCATACATTCCTGAATCTTCAGACCACATCATGGCTTGTCTTGAACATCTGATGAGTACTCAGTGAGAGAATGTCCCAGTGATTCCCACTCCAAGACTATCCAATAACAGTCATTTTCTGGCTGTAGTTACCTGATACATATTCAGATGTGATTCAGGATGGTTCTCAATGACTAAGGCTTTTCCTCAATATCTTAAAATTAGGAAGAGGAAAGATGGACAGTGTGTGACTGGAAGGAGAATGAGCTGGGTGTCTTTATGTTTCAAGGCCTTTTATGTAGAATTAAGATAAAACTTCCAGTCAATGGCCATAAGGACAAAATAGATGCACAAGCTGAAATACCAAGGAAATAGATTCTAGATCAACCATAAGAACAGCCAACAAGGCAATAATGTCCAAAGATAGATCTGACTAGCTACAGAGCTGGTAAGCAACTTGTCTCAAGCATGCTGAAGAAAAATACCTCTTGAGATGGATCATTGAACTCAATATGTTATACCTTCATTGAAAATGGCACAATTAATCTGTTTATCACTAACAAACTTCTAAATGCAGGTGAAAAATGCCATTAATTTCACAACCCCAAGTGATGACATGTGAATATAGAAGATATCATTATACTTTTTCTTTTTATCTAAGCATTAAAATGTTTACATTTAAGCACTTAAATGCTTACAAATATGTAATATATTGCTTAGACTTTATTGTATAAGTGGATCTTTGAATTTTCAAATCCTACAGTCCTTTAAAAAAAACCTATCCAATGCTCTTTATGTTCATATGAAGTCTCTTGGATCTATTGTTGTTTGGATTTATAATAATGAATACTCAATTGTATTTATAGTGTTAATGACCAGTGACTCACTATGATACAGCCGAGCACAATGAAAAGATGACTGAACTATACTGTGGGAGACCCAAGCTCTAGCCTAGCTAAGATCAAAGTCAGTTATGCCAGCTCTTTCCATCTTAGTTTACCCAGATAACCTGAGGGACTTGAATGAGGTGTTCCAAACAGTTCTTTGGAGGTTTGTTACTCCACTAGTAAATGAGTACAATTCTCTGATATTCACTTTGGGAGCTACAAAGTGGTAAAGCCAGCATCTGTTTCCCAGAAACTTAAGAACTTATTTACATGAAGCAGGTGAGTAACTGTCTAAGAGCATCTGTGATGGAAGAGCTAAAAACAGCAGAAGCCATGTCTGCTGCAGAAATTAAGCATGTGCACACCACTTCTGGCTGAAGTGATTTGGAGTGAAAGAAATGCTTTTTCTTCCCTCCTCCCCTCTCCGGAGATAGGGCCACCTAGCTAGCAGATATTTCCTGTGGGACATAAGAAAGGGGCATTCCTCCCCTCCCTAGAGATAAGGCCAACTGGCCAGCAGGTATTCTCTGTCAGCATAGGCTCTCCCAAACAACAATGGCCCTGGGGTAAAGAATAACCACAGTGACTAGCCCTGGGGTAAAGAATAACCACAGGGACGGCTCACTAAGAATCCCCTAATTGTGTGGAAGGTCAACAACCAACTCAGGTTGTGACCAGAATCTGCCTCAAGAATGTATGAAAAGTGTGAGCTTTAGGAATTGGGGGTCGCCCCTGTCTAGCGTGCAGGATGACCCCAATGCATTGGAAATAATAAAAATAATAAACCTCTTGCTGATTGCATCGCTCTGGATCTCCGTGTCTTTGCGAGGGGGGATCTATTGGTAGTTGCAACCTTCGGGGGTCCAACAGGAGCTTGGTATGTACTTCAAGGAAGCACTTCTGCAGGGGGTACTGTGAGATTTTGTCTACATTTTTTCTTTAGGAGCAAGACACTCATGAGCCTCAACTGCAAAGAATGCTAAATGCAGGAAACTAAGAGCTTTTGCCTCAAGAGAGCTTCCTGGACAAGGCATACTACCTTTCTGAGGGCAGCCTACACCCAGTAACTATCCAACATGGGGCCTCATCTGAATTTGAGACAACACTGAAGGGTCATTTTGACCGTAAATATAGCCACAGGGAATGCCGAGTATGTTTTCTTGTAACTTCACTGTATGAAAATTTCCAGATAGATAGATATAGATATTGATATAGATATAGATATAGACATAGACGTAGATATAGATGATATAGATGTAGATGTATCCAGGAAACTTGATATAAAAAACTCAGTAATTCCTAAGCTAAAGAAGCATTTGTAAAAACACAAAAATGTCATAATCAGGGAATAGAGAGATGACTCTGCAAATAAGATCACTCATTGTACTTGCTAAGGACCTAGGTTTGATTCTTAACACTCAAATGGTACTTCACAGACCTCTATAACTCCAGTTCCAGAGAATCCAAAGCCCCTTCTGATCTTCATGGGTTTCTGTATACATGTGATGTGCATACATAATCAGTTATATAAATATACTCATAAAATAAATATTTTCCTAGTTAGTCATGAGACATTTATGGTGGGTACCTGCCTGAAATCCAGCATTCAGGGGGTGGGGAGGCAAGAGGATTGTGAGTTTGAGGTTAGTTCAAGATACACAATGAGACCCTATCTCAAAAAAGCAAAAGAACAATTGTTGGAAACTAATCAGAGAGATAAAAATCTCAAAAAGTGAGTCAAAGAGAGTAAGAGAAGCTCATTATCCCACAGGAACAAAAAAATAAGAATTACAACAGATTTTTCAAGAGAACTGATGCGTGTCGGAAGATGATGCAGTTGTGTCTTAAACCCTGAAAAGAAAAAGAAACCATCAGGTTGGAAATGTGTACAGGATTAAGATATCCTTTAACCAAAAAGGCAAAATAAAGGGTTTTCAGGTACACAAAAACAGATAATTGGTCACCAGCAGAGCAGCATTTGTAAGGCAACAAAACAAACGAACAAACCAGACAAAGCTTCAGATGGAACGGAAACAATGCAAGATACAAATTAGGATCTACAAAACTACGGAGAAGACCTAAAACGGCAAATATAAGAGGAGGAGTAAAGAAGATGCCTTTTCTTAGTTTTAAGGCTCTTTGAAAGGTAATTGACTGTTTAAAGTAAAAGTATTAACAACTCGTTTGAAGGATTTACAATGCACAACAATTCGCATCTGAGCAAAATGGGTAACAACATAAACTCCAAGGAAGGAGGAACAATAGAACCTTGTGCTCTCATACTGTTCTCACACAAGATGTATATGGTGTATTATTTGAATGTGTTCTATTTTAAGTTAAAATTGTATACTATAATCTCTGGAACTATGGTAAGGCCAAAGTAAAAAGTAAAACGAATAGATCAGTTGAAAGGAGATGATGGACAGGGAGATGATAGACGAGGAGATGGCTCAGTCACTAAAGTGCTGTGTGTGAGTCTGAGGACCCGAGTTTAATCCCAGCATCCATGTAAAAGCTGGCTGTGGCCTGCGATCCACATCTGAAAAGCCAACACTTCGAGTATCCCTGAGGCTTGCTGACCAGTCTGGCTAGTCAAGGCCTGAGTACTGGGTTCAGTAAGAGATGCTGTCTCAAAACCCAGTGTGGAGAAGCAATTGAGGAAGAGGCTTGATGTCAACGTCTAATTCCCCACGCACACTCGTAGTGTTCACATATCCATGAACACATAGACAGGTACATGGACACGAAAGGAAGACAGAATGAAATCATATAAAATATGGGATCAACAAATTAAATACTAGTGGTGAAAATAATAGACAGCGGAAGGATGAGTGTGTTGACTGGAAAGCACTACTGGAAGGCATCGTAACCCAGCAGCATCTGTAAGCACACTACAGAATAATAGTGCATGGTACTGAGGGACTGGGTCCACCAGGAAAGAGCTTGTTTTGCAAGCATGGGGGCCTCAGTTTGCTCCCTAGAACCCACGTAAAAAGCTGGGCATGGTGGCATGTCCTCGTAATCCAAATGCTGGGGATGCAGAAACAGGAGGATCCTTGGAGCTCACTGTACTAGCGTGAGGATCTGAGTGTGGATCGCCCGAACCCATGTAAAGCCCAAGTTTGGTGATATGCACCTGTAATATATAAGTTATCTACACAGTGTCCAAGATGTTGCTATGGTGTTACTTAGAAGTGTGGTGAGAGTATCTTTAAATGCATGCTGCAAACTCTAGGGCAACCACTAAAATTAAATATATATGAGCCGATAAATTATAGATAGATAGATAGATCCGATAAAGAAGAAAGTTGAAGTGTAGGAAATGTTCATTAAAAAAGACAAAAAAATGTTCATAAAAGAAGACAAAAAAATCAAAAGTTTTTTTTCTTAAAAATGAGGTTTCTTGTATTTTTTACAACAATTAGAAAAAAAATTCTCAAAGAGCTGCCTTCTTTCTCTGCCCCCACCCCGCTCCCTCTCTCTGTTTGCCTGTCTACCTTTATCTCTCCCCCACATCCCCACTTGGAGATTGCCTTTCTATCTCCCCTCCTGCAGTAAGCCTCTTACACTAGGAAAAAAAAAAGTAGTCATGATAGCACATGGCTGTAACTCCAGCAGGAGGATGGAGCAAGAACATCACAAGTAGGCGGCCAACCTGGACTACACAGAAGGTTGGAAGCCATCCTGGATTATATAATAAGATAGAAATAGAGAGACAGGGAGGAAAGGAGGAAGGGAAGGAGGAAGGAAGGGAGAGAGGGAGAAAGGAAGGGAAGGAGGGAGGGGGAGGGAGAATTCTGAGATCAATCATATCTGTACCCATAAAACAAGTCTTTATCAATTTAAGAGAACTGCAGTGGTCCAGGGACTGTTCTGTGACAATAGTGGAACTATAAACATCAGCAAGAGAAAGTACACAGAAAGGAATCAAATATTTGGAAACTAAGCAATTTAAATAATCTGTGGGCCAAAACATAATTCACAAAATACATTAGAAATTTAAAAAAGGCACAGTATAGTGAAATTTATTCTTAAGCAGGGCATACAGGGTAATTCATAGCATTGAAACCTTTTATCAGAAAAATAGAAAGGCTTAAAGCCAATTACCTAAGCTTCTCCCATAAGAAAATAGAAAATTTAAAGTAAGCTCGGAGCAGAAGGGAGTAAATCGTAAAGACAAGAGTGAAAATCAATGAAAAAGAAAACAGAAAATAATAGTGAAAAACAATAAACTCAAGCTCGTTTCTTTAAAAATATCAATAAAAGTATAACCTCCTAAACGAGACAGACTGATCAAAGGAGTGAACAAGTTAGAGGAAGAAAGGGAATGGAAGGGAAACAAACAGCCAATGCCCCCTCCCCCAAACAAGAGCGCAGATGCGATGCTATTGACAGTGAAATGAGACTAAATAAACATTATAAAAACTCGTTGCCAATGATGCAATTTAAATAAGACATACATATTTCTTTAAAAGAAGCAAACTATCAAGACGAAACTCACTAAGAACAATTAGCCTGAACAGCCTCGTATACATAAAAGAGATCCCAGTCTGGAACTTTCCGTAAAGAAATCTCTAGGTATGAGTAGCTTCACTGAGAAATTTTAGCAACTATTAAGAAATATATACCTAATGTATGTAAATTTTACACACACACACGCACACACGCATGCACGAACACACACATATGCAAACAAATGGAGGCAGAAGCTACCCAGGCTGCCCCTACTTTCACTGTGCAAGCAGTGGGCACCAACTATGATGAACAAATACTTGATGAGAGATGGGAAAGATAAAAAAATGAGTGGTGTGTGCACTGTGGAGAGAGGTGAAACTGGAGACTTGACTGGATGCTAAGGTGGTGAAGACCAGGCTGTGTGAGTGGCCTGCACTGCCATCCAAGGCCATGGTCCAAGGTCCTACTGCAGCCCAGGTCTGGGTGATGTCCATAGCCATGTTACCACCTAAGCCAATGCAAAAGTCTGTGGTCTGTGCTGCAGCCAGGAGCTACGTTGATCTCTATGGGCTGTGCTGCCACCAAGGCCATACTGATCTGAGTAGCCTGTGCTGCCAATGTGAGTCATGATGATGCCCAGGTCCTTGCTCCTGCTGAGTGTCATGTCTGGATCTGTGATCCTGCTGTAGCTAGGGTCTGTGTTGATGTTTGTGGTCCATGTTACCACTGAAGGCCATATGGATGTTCGTGGTCTGTGCTGCTGCCTGAATCCATGTTGATCCCCGTGGATCATGCTAACACTAAAGGCCATATTGGCCTGTACTGCCACCTAAGGCTATGGTAATGTTTGTAATCTGGGTTGCCCCCCAAGGGCCTTGTTTGGGTCTGTGGGCCTATTGCAATCTGGTTCTCTGTTCACAGTCTGTGCTGTCACTAGAAACTATGTGGAAGCTCATGATCTGTGCTCCCACTGACTGTAAAGAGCAGGAAAGCTGCTTTTGCAATGATATCAATGATTGCAGATGCATAGTTAAGAAAGAGAGACATGCCAGGCAGTGGTGGCACACGCCTTTAATCCCAGCACTTGGGAGGCAGAGACAGCCTGATTTCTGAGTTCGAGGCCAGCCTGGTCTACTGAATGAGTTCCAGGACAGCCAGGGCTATACAGAGAAACCTTGTCTCAAAAAACAAACAAAAATAAAAAAGAAAAAGAAAAAAGAAAGAAAGGAGAGAGAGAGACAGAGGCAGAGAGACATGGAAGGCTTCTTTGTTCAACACTATCTCCACCCCTACCCCCCCCCAAAAGAAGTAGCAGACAAACAGGAAGCCACCAAAGAAAACTCTTAAAAAGTATGGTAAGGATGCTGAGTTAGTTTTCCACAGTGGGTGGCTTCTGGTGGGGAAAGACTAAGTTCTACTTAAGGGCAGACCACTGAGAGTTTGACCATGCTCCAGTGAGTATACAGATAACACAAATTGGACTTGTTCTTTGGGGGAGGGGTATTTTTCTTTTCTTTTGGAGGAGAGGTCTCCAGATCTGGGGACACGCATGCAAGACTGGAAAATGAGTATGATCGGGATGCCTGAAGTGAATTTCCCAAAGAATCAACAAAGAAGAATCAACTGACTGGGACTCAAGTGTGCTCACAGAAGTCAGGGAGCCTGCATGGGTCTGACCTAGGTCTTCTGCATATATGCTATGGTTGTGTAGCTTGGTGTTCTTATAGGTCTCCTAACAGTGGGAGTAGGGGTGTCTCTGACTCTTTTGCCTGCATTTGGACACTTTTCCTCCTACTGGGTTGCCTCATCCAGCCTTGATGTGAGAATATGTACCTGGCCTTATTGTAACTTGTTATGACACACTTGGTTAATATCCCTGAATGGGCAATTATTGCCTGAGGAGAGGGAGAGAGAGAGAGAGAGAGAGGATCTGGAGGAAGATGAGGGTATTGGATAGAGTCTTGGGGTACAGGAGTGAAGGAAACTGCAGTCAAGATGTAATGCATAAGTAAAGAATAAAGAAAAAAAGAAAAAACACATATCTATTGTATGTAAACAATATGCACACACATATACATGCACACACTTGCATAAGCATACACATAGACACACATACACACATGCACACACATAAACACACAGAGATGCAAATGTGCATAAATACACACATATACATGCATGTAAACACACATGCACATGTGTACATGCACATAAACAAAAACACAGATAAACATGCATGCACATGCACACACACTTCACAGATACACGTGCATGCACATGCACACACATTTCTCCAAACTCTCTCAACTCCAACACTGCCCTGATACCACACCAACTCTGCTGGCAGAATATTAAACTGCCAACTAATTTCCCCAATGAACATTGACCAAAAACTGTTGGCAAAACTTTAACAAATTGAATCCAGCAAAATATATAAAGGTTAACGCATAATAACCAGATGGAATTTATCCCCAAACTACAAAATCAGATTAGCATTCAGTGTAGTCATCATATGAATAATTGACAAGAAAAAAAAATCACACAATCATTTCAATAATCACGAGAAATCAAATGCCAAAATCCCAAGCACCCATTCATGACATAAATTCTCAGCCACTATAGAGTTTCCTCAACCTGGGTAGGGAGGGAGTCTATGGAACATCTACAACAAACTCAATGTGTTAGTCAATGCTTCTCTCCTAAGACTGGGAACAAGGCAAAGAGCCTTCTTATTCCTACCCAAGGCCACAATGGCGGCTAGTCCACTGCTATGTTCAACACAAGCAAATAAATGGCAGATAAACAAAGAGAGAGAGAATTCTTTATTCTAAGTTTCACTTCCTTCAATGCCTAAGTCCACTACCTGGATATGGTGCCCTCTGTCTCACATTCCTCCTTCTTCCCACCACAGAAGACTTCTTAAGATCGGATGTCTGTCGTGATGTCATGGCTCTAGGATTACAGTAAATTTCATGGTTGAGGAGATGGTTCCATGCAAGCATGAGGATCTGGTTTTTGGATCCCTGAAATTAATGTAAAGCCCAGGTTTAGTCGTGTATTGCTGTAATCTCAGCACTATGGAGACCAAGACAGGAGGATCTCAGGGGGTCACAAGCCAGCCAGTCCTGCCAATTGGTGGGCTCTAAGTTGAGTGAAAGACTGGGTCTCAAAAGAACAGGGTGAAAACCTATAAAAGAAAGACACCAATGTCAACCTCTGGCCTCCACAACACATTCACGGGTATGTGGCACCCACATACTTGTACACACACAATAAAAAAAAAAAAAAAAAAAAACAGCCCTCCCTGTGTCTTTAAGACTTTCTCTCTTCTCAGTAGAGCAGAGAACCAAGGAGGTCAGTGCTGATATCCTTACCCTTGTCTCCTTTCAACTCCTCCCTCATTTGCCTGAGTCCAGATGATGAAGCAGGCACAGAAGATGCTTAGACCTGGGCATTTCCACCTCAGGAAGCTGGAGAGGAATGGGCAGCAGCAGGCATGTCCTAACACGCTATCCCTGCTGACTAAAGTCTCCTTCTGACCTGGAAATAGATGTAACTTTCAGGTAAATTCAATGAGACCCCAGAGTTCAGCCTTCTGGAGTCTTTGCCTCCAGTCTAGGCAGTAAGAGTCATCTGTGCCAGAAAAGCATGTAGGGTTTAGTACCAAAACTTCACAGCCATACATATGACCATTTCTCCAGTTTGCCCTTAGGATAAACACAGTGGCTGTCAGAGAAAGCCAAAAAAAAAAAAAAAAAAAAAAATCAGAAAATTGGGTCTCTGTCATTTCTTGCTAAGTCTTCTACTTAGCAACTATTATAATCACCCCACAGAGGCAGAACGGACCACACCTCCCCACTGAGAATTTGGTTCCAGATAGCAAAATTGACCTTGCCACAAAACATATGCCAAGAAGGTGTGCAAATTTTCCCTAGTCACTGAATGAAGGATGTCCCAATTGGATTTAAAAAGAGGAATGACAGACAACTGAGCTGGGGTCTTATGGCATGGACAGTGTAGACCTGGGGTGAGGAGCTGACTTAAATGGTTTGAACTTCTTACTGGTACAAAAGCTGGGAGAACCTGGCTTTTTTATAGATCTGCCTGATGTGGTGCCTAAGGAGAGAAGAGAGTAGAGAGCTGGATCACTTTAAGCAATCAAATATGGAGGCGAATTCTTTGTTATAACAACACCATCACTAAGTCCCTCCAGGCGCCTCCTCTCTCCTCTCAGTGTGGGGAACAGTTCCCGAAGCCTATTCCAGCAACATTACCTTCAAGAAAACAGGCTGTGGGGGTAGGAGAGTTCCTCCCACACATGGAACAGCATGCATGAGGAAGTGACAGGGCCTAATGAGCTTGAAGAGAATATTTAAACTGCTAAACAAGATAGCATATTTACTACCATGTTTATCCCTAAGCATTGGCAATAAAAATTGAAGTGATGGCGTTCTGTGATTCCCCCGGTGGCATGTACTTGGAAGCTCTTCTTTTTTAGCCAACATTGATTGGGGTTGCATATAATTCTTCCTTCCAAAAGGCAGTTGAAAATCTGGATAGAGGAAGTAGAAGAATGGGCAGGAGCTGTAAACATGGGCAGGGACAACTGCTCCACTACTCCTGAAAGATGGAGGGGCAGCCGATTCCTCTCTGAGATGCTCAGACACAGCCAAGAAGCGTGGCAAACTAGAAAGCACCTCAGCTTCGAAACCAACAGACTGTAACCTTAACTCTGGTTCCACCGCTTAACATGAGACCTTAGAAAATTTATTATCTTGCAACTCCGATTTGACCATCTTTAAATTAAAGCTATCAGTACCCACCACAATGGAAGTATCATAGAAAATGAATTAGAAAATTCATGTACATACCAGTGTGACATGTGGCACATATACAACACATAACTCCGTAAGTGCACATCTACCAGAACATCAGAATAACCATTGACAACTGGGAATTGTTGGTTTCAACCAATGTCCACACTTCTTTTCTCTCCATTCTTCCATCTGAGCCTCACAAATTTTGCCCCAAAATTACCAATAAAAATTCATCTCATCTGCACTTTAAAACCTCCTGAGAACTCACAAGTTTTCTAGACTCTGACAGAAAGCTCTCTCTAAAGAGAACTATCACCTGACTTGCCAGGGCATGGTTTCTCTCAAACATCTGCTAATAGAAAAATACCTTGGAAGATGTTGGTTATTGAGCAGGAAATGAAATGAAGTTGTTGATTTCCATTCCTGACAGTATTTCAGAGTATATACTTTGAAAAACCACTGAGGTACAAAGAACACAAAGGCTGTGGGAAACATTTCTGCTGTGTTTTTGAATTCACAGAGCATGGTAGAAGGGGTGTGGCAGCAAAGAAAATCACCATAAACCAAATATGACATGAAGTATCAACCGTGAGATTTGAGTTCTGAGCATTCAGATGCCCTGGGGACTCCTACTCTTTGCTGGAAACCTAGAATGTCCCTCTGAGGGGGTTTTCCCAGGAGAAAAGGAAAGAAGCCCTGTGTCTGTGTGACAGGTGGGTGGGACTGAGACCATGACTGGCAGGGAGCCTTTACATAGCTCCACAAAAATTGATAAATAAATAAGGAAGAAAGGAAGAAAGACAAATCAGAGAAAAGAACCCCCCAAACAAAGGAAAAGCACCACAAAGGAACACAGATTGAAATTTGCCTGACTTGGTTTTAGGCATGAAAAACAGTCATCAGCTTTCACAGGTCATGTCTGGGATTCACATATCACCGCCAATTCTATCTAATTTTTAAGGAAGAGCAACATCAATGCTCCTCAAGCAATTCCACAAAGTGGAAGGGAAAGGAGTGCCCCAACTTCAGTTTTCTTGCTTGTTGTGGATTTAAGCTGCTTGCATCCTCCCGATTCATTTTGGTAGACAGTGTGCATCTAGAAATGTATTCGTTTCTTCTGGCTTTGGAGAATATAAGTATTTAAAAAAATAGTCCCTAAGGATCCTCTGGATTTCACTTGAATCTTTGTAACATTTTCTTTTTCATCTTTAACTTTATTAATACGAGTCTTTTCTCTCATTCTTAGGGTTAGATCGGCTAATGACTTGAGAGTCTTGTTTAACTTTTCAAAGAACTAAAATCTTTGACCGACTCGTGTGTTTTTCTTTTATTTCAAATTATTTCATTAATTTCTGCTGTGATTTCTACTGTGTCATCCTAGGTGGGGGTTGGCTTGCTCTTGGTTTTCTAAGACTTTAAGGTTCAAGATTAGTAATTTGTTCTCTCTCTCTCTCTCTCTCTCTCTCTCTCTCTCTCTTTCCTCCATTTCCCCCCCCTTCTTGGCCTCTGCCTCTCTGTGTCTTTCTGTATGTTTCTCTCTCTGAACGTAAGCACTTAGAGCTACACACTTTCCTTTCAAACTTCCTTTGCTGTACCCCACAGTTCTAATAAGTCATGCTATAGTTTTATTTGATTCTAGGAGCATTTTTTCCCTCCTTTATGTCTCCAATGGCAGATTGTTCATTTGAGAGTATATTTTTCAGTCTTCAAGTATATATGAAGTTTCTTTTGCTGCTTTCCAATTTTAACCACTGTAATGTGATAAGAGACAGGAAATTATCTGGGCTTTTTATATTTGTTAAGGCTCATTTTGTGGCTAAAATGTCATCTATTTTACAGAAGTTTCCATGGGTTGTTGAAAAATGCATGTTATTTATTTGTTGGGTAAAATATTCTATGGATATATGTTTAGTCTGACTGATCTATGATATAGTTAGGAATAGGAGGAATATATTCAAAAGCATTTCCTTTAAGATCTGAAGTGAGACAAGAGGGCCCAATCTTTTTTTAATGTTACTCAAGACAGTGTTGCAATTCCTAGCCACAGCAATAAGACTAGAGAGGGAAAAGAAACACAAAAGGAAGGGAAAGAAGTCAAAATACCCCTATTTGCAAATGAGGGGGATCTTGTACTTAGTACACTCTAAAGACTAAAGAAAACGTTCTTGGCCTGATACACAATTTTGTATTCCAACAAAGCAGTAGGATACAAAATTAACATACAAAAACTGGGAAATACCTGCCCAGAGAGATAACTCCCTAATCTAAGTTCTCTCTTCAGGATTCATAGAACATGGATTCTGACATGCCTGTGAAAAAAACCATGGATAGGACAACATGGGAGGTTCAGGGTGGTGGTGGCCAGCCATCAACATAACTCAGAATAGTGACTATTCCATCAGTCACAGGAAATTGCCAGGACTCATCGACAAGGTCTTGCCTCAACAGTGAAGAGTAATTAGCCCTAGACTGAGCATTACTCTGTCCCTAGTGTTAAAGTTTGAATAGGGAGCACTCCTCCAACAGGCTCATGCTCTGAAAGCTTGGCTGCAGAGAGTGGCTCAACCATGAGCCATGAACAAGCCTTTGTCAGTAGATTAATTCATCAATGGATTCATAATCTGATGGCACTACTGGGAAGTGATGAAAACTTTCATAGGTAGGGCCTACCTGGAGGAAGTAGCTCCTCCAGCAATCAAATGTCACGAGGCATGCAAAAGTGCAAGAAAATATACTGAGGAGGACTGACATTAATAAATCCAGCAATGTGTACCAGCACATTCCTTTAACACTTGCGAGAATCAGGAGGGGAAATCCTTAGTTCAAGTCCACCCTAGGCTACATAGAAAGACCTCTCGAAATAAGTAAATAAAATAAAATACCAAAACTAATCCAAAAATGACATTAGCAAATAAGAACATTAAAATGGTAATAATGTTTAGTTATGCTTATACAATTTAGTACAGATGAAAAATATTTTTAAAATTTCAGTTGAGTTAGATGCAAAAACTATAATAGAAATCAATGGGTTACTGCACAAATATCCAGTGTCAGGCATGGGATACCTCTATAGGAACTATTGGTCAGGGAGGCCCCAGAGGAGCCCCAGAAAAATATAAGATCTTACTATTCTTTTTGGTTTCCCAAAGTGGTGGTCTGAATAAGAATGCCCCCCGTAGGCTCATATATTTGGATGCTTAGTCACAAGGGAATGGAACTGTTTGAAAAGATTAGAAGGATTGGGAGGTTTGGCCTTATTATAGAACATGTGGCCTTCTTAGAGGAAGTGGGGATGGGCTTGAGGTTTCAAAAGACCATACTAAGCCCAGTATCTCCTCTCTCTCTCTCTCTCTCTCTCTCTCTCTCTCTCTCTCTCTCTCTGCCTCAGATCAGGATACAGCTCTCAGTTACTGCCCCAGTGTCTGCCTGCATGCTCCTTACCATGATAACAGACTAAACTTCTGAAACTGTAAGTAAGCCCCCAACTAAATGCTTTCTCTTCTGAGAATTGCTCTGGTCATGGTGACTAATAGTGTCATCATATAGATGATAACACCCTGCTGCTGAAGTCACCTAGTATCTGAGAAAATTCAAGCTGGGACTAAGCTAGCTCCTTGCTGGCTAGCTTCTGTAGTGCCAGGAGTTGCTATGCGAGCTTCTAGGGGTATAAAAAGCATCAACAGCCTTACTCAGTTGTGGACCCTCTAAACTACAATAGCAACCTGCCAGGGGAGACGTTCCCACCTGTGCAATTGTAGCACAGCTATTATGGGAATAACCAACTGTTCTCTGGTTGTATTTGGCACTCTCTAAAGAAAGTAATCTGTCTGGTAATGTAAACTCAGTTTTTAAAAAAAGCACAACCCAGAGGAAGGCATGAGACCTGGGGGAGGGGCTTTTACTGTTGTTGTTTAGTTAAATTCGTCGATACCATATCAAACTGTATTCTGAATAGCTGTTTTTATGTTCATAGACAAAAGCTCCCTCAGCTTTAATCAGAGAAGCCTCTCTTCACAGTGACCAGTGGTGAATGCAGAGACTCATGACTGCTCAAGTTGCTGAGATTGAGTGACAGTTTACTGTTCATCCCAAAAAAAGATACTTATAACACCTCAATCCAAGACTCAAGGGATATTGCAGAAGGGCGGCCAAAAAATGTTAGAGCTGGAAAATGGGGAGGGCTATGAATTGGCATCTTCTGGGTGCAACACAGTCATTGAAGCCATAATTTTACAGAACCTGCAATTACCTGCACTGGACCTGAACAAGATTAGCCCTGTCAAGTATTAGTCAGTCATGGATGGGGTGTGTCCACGGGGCCCTACTCCTCCCTGCTGAACTGTGTTCATTAGTTCTTTGACTACTTGATGCAAGCTAGAGTCATCTGGGAAGAGGGAACATCAGAATGGCCTACAGGCAAGTCTGTAGGGCATTCTCTTGGTTAATGATTGATGTGACAGTGCCTAGCCCACTGTGGGCAAAGTCATCCCTATGCAGGCAGGGGTATCTTGGATTGTATAAAAGATCTGGCTGAGCAAGCCAAGAGGAGCAAGCCAGTATGCATCCTTTCTCTTGGTCTTTGCTTTAATTCTCACCTACAGGTTCCTGCCTTGAGTTCCTGCCCTGACTTTCCTGAATGGTGAACTATAAGCTGTAAGGTGAAATAAACCGTTTCCTCCCCATGCTACTTTTGGTCATGGTGTCCTGTCACAGCAAATGGACACCGCTCCTGATGGATTCTAGGAAACAGGGGAGTCTTTATCTCTAGTTCTGTAGCCACTGTGAACCTAATTCACTGGGGTCAGAAAACAAAACAAACAAAAACCATGAAGGTGGGAAAGGAAGATTGATGGAGTGGGAGCGAGATAAGAGAGGGTGGAGCGGGGTAATAATCAGAATGCATTCTGTACCTGTATGAAAATTTCAAACAAGTTTCATTTAAACAAACAAATGAAATTAAACAAGCCTCAGGGCCCTAGAGCGACATGATTGCTCAAGCCACTCCCAATGATTTAGAGTATATTCTCACTTTGAACTTTTAATGAGTATAGATGCTCACAACTAAACACTAAAAATAGAGCATGCAAGATGAAAATAGGCTGAACAAAATTGAGAGCAGGTCAGACATAAAACAAGAAAAAAAATAGTAAGCTTCAAGACAGTAACAGAAACTATTAGACATGAACAGTGAGAAAAAGAAACGCTTTAAATCCCAGCTGTTGTGATTATTTTGTAGATGCATGTATAAAACACTTGGGTTCCCACTATCTTCTGTTTTACATTATCATGCTGGGTAAGCATCTCTGTGCTATTTTTTTCACTTCTCTATATATTTAAGGCAGACCATAGCACAGTTTTAATGTTTTGCAATGTATTTTAAATATCACAAAAATGATAATATTTCCATGGATTAAAATGCTTTGCATAAAGCTATGCTTAGTGGCATATGTCTGTGATCCTAGAACTTGGGAGCCTTAGGATCTTGATTCCCATATCAACCTGGGATACATAGCTCCAGAATAGCCTGGGCAACAGTGTGAGACTCTATCCAAAAAAAAGGGAGGGGTGCATGCTTTCAGCTCTTACAATCCCAGCACCCCGTTTGGGTTTTGTTTTTGTTGGTGGGTTTATTACTTTTTTGGGGGGGGGGTTGTTTGTTTGGTTTTTGTTTGTTTGTTTTTTGCAGTCATGACCCAGTTGAGCTTATTTCAGGGACTACAAGGCTGGTTTAATAGTAGAACACACATCTGTTACTTAACTACACTAACTGACTCTGGCTAATGAATAGACTTGAACATCTCAGCAATAAGTCTTTAAAAGAAACTAACAAATTCAGGATGGAAGTGAATATGCCTAACCAATACCCTGTATCTCACTGGTAGATTTGGAGTTTTTAAAACATGAAACATCTCACATTGCCTTAGCACTTGAAGAGTACCTAGAGAACAATGTCTACATGTAGCAATTTTATGGATAATTTGAATTTTTTACATTTTTACTAAAAGATTAAAATTTTTTAAATATCCAAGTAAATTTTAAATTTTGTGATAATCTTCCCAAAAATTGTCAAACCTAAGTCTGATTATGCTTCTCTACCCATCTACTAGGTTACCCTCTACCATATTTCTGGAAACACAGGGAAGAAAAATATTATATCATGGGACTGAAGTTATAAACACCCAGACTATTGGACTGGTGGGACAGTCCAGTGGGTAAACACACTTGCTGCCAAGCCTAACCACTTGAGTTTGATCCCCAAAATCAAGACAGTTAAACAAGAGAGCAAGCTCCACACATTGCGCTCTGACCTCCCATGTATGCATCATGTGTGGCACACAGAAACTACACAAACACACGGGCAATAAATAAGCAAAATGCAATTGAAAGGCAGATGGTGGTGAACCCTATGGAGGACAAGCAGCTCAGCTTTTTAAGCATGGCAATCGGAGAGAGACGAGGAACGGAGGAGAGGAAGAAAGTGAACGAGGAAATGCAGTGACCCTAGCTAGGAGCATTGCCTAGACTCCACCTGCAAACTGTTGAGGTGGTGAGAAGACGTTAAGAGAAAGGTACTTATCCAAATACTCACTAGGTGTTGAGGAATTATCATTAAATTAATAAGATGTTTGGAGCTTGATAAGAAATCAAGAGGGATTAGTGAGAAATATCTAAATAAAGCATGCTTGATTGTTATGAATCGGCAATCCCTGGCTGGGGGAAGATGAGGAGTGGTTAAGTTATCGTACTTTGTACATCTTAGAAATTCTCAGCAATAAAATCTTTTAAAGACAATGAATATTCCTAGCCAATCTTCCTTGTTCTCGTTCATGCCAGCTATTCGCTCATCATTTTCTGCCCATACCTTCCTTTAATACTGTGCTCTATCCTAGGGTTTGAAGTCTCAAGATGCATTTCTTTCCTTCATTTGCCAACTGGATTTCTTTTTCTTTGATTTTATTGTTGTTGTTACTGTTGTTTATGCTAACAAAATAGTAAGCTTCACTGTGACATTTTTATCCATGGCTACAGGACACTTTATTCACATTTGTTTTCTCTGTTATCCACTCTTATTCCCACATCCCTCCCACTGGTCCTCTTCTGATTCCCTAGTAGTCTCGTGGCTTCAGATCCACAAACAGTAGTTAGTTAGTGTGGAATTAGTATTAGGAAAACAGAGGTGGACAAAGAGCAGATCCCTGCATTTGGCTCCATCAATGTAGTAATTGAAGGTTGTCATAGTGACAGCAGAGCTAGTGATATTGCATGGTCCTGAAGCCTGGCCCAAGGTATCCTCTCCCTGTGGTTTCAGACTTGGACAGGACAGGATCTCTTTGATGAATCCAGA
Source organism: Rhynchomys soricoides (assembly GCA_019843965.1). Taxonomy (NCBI): domain Eukaryota; kingdom Metazoa; phylum Chordata; class Mammalia; order Rodentia; family Muridae; genus Rhynchomys; species Rhynchomys soricoides. The sequence continues at coordinate 305,866 of JADRCH010007518.1, read as the reverse complement.
GCAGACTTAGATCATTTCACCAACAATTCAGCAGCAGGTGCTCAGTATAGGAGATAAGTGGTTTCTAGCCTTTAGGGATCACCCCCCTTCTTCCTCTCTACTCCTGAAATTCCTTTCCTTCTCCATTTTGCTCCTCTAAACCTTCCAAAATATTTTATCTTATTCTCTTTATTGAATTCCTTTTTTCAAAACACCTGTTCTGTAGTTCCATCTCGAACCTGATTTGTTATCAGGCTTGCTAGTAGAAAGAGGTGCTAGAAGATGGGATCTGAGAGTATATGGCTATGGATGGCCTGTTTGAACGTAAGTGTGTATGTAATCGCCATGGGTGGGAAATGGATGCTATAAATCTGTGCAGTTGTGTGGTTATTTCTCCATTCCACCTGAGGACAATTGAGAATATAGTGCTTACTAAAGGCTCAAGACATTCTAGTAGATTTGGAAGACTCTTAGGAGCTAACTACTAGAAATTTCCAGAGTTCCCCATGCTAACAGAGACAGTTTTCCCTGGACAAAGAGACTCCCCGATCCTTTCTCTAATGATATCACTTAAGGCAGTTTCCTTCAAGATATCTTTGTTCTCCTCAGAGCATCCCCCCCTCTACCTATGCCTTTCCAGATTCATAACTACATAACCATTAAAGTGTCATGTAGGAGGACATAGGCTATATCCCCAGTGGAAATTCATGGCATCTTTCTGCTCATTCATATTATGAGAAATCCAAGAAGTAGATGTGGAAGTAACTTACAAAGAGAATGGAAAGGCAGGACTCGTGTGTGCAGGTTCACTGCCTGAGAGTCTGTGCTTAATGCCTCAGCTTCAGCACAGGTCAGGATGGCTTTCACAGCTCATTTAAGTGGCTGGAACGTAGTCACAATAATAATCTATTTTTAAAAAATTCAGTCAAGATACCAACATTTCTGGGCATAAGAAAGGAACAAAATTAGAAATCAGAGGATGCCAGCACTTCGGTTCTCCTGAATGTCTCCCAGTAGTGCTGGCCTCTGTAAACTGACAGGCCCTGTGGACAGCGTCCTGCTGTGCTTCCTGATGGTTATCCTGACCTTGTCCCCCGTCTATTCCTGCAACCTTCCTATACCAAGCAGAGTGCACACTGACTTCTCTACAACCATCTTCTCCAAACTCCCTCTTCAGGTGGCCTACCACAAAGAACCATGACTTACCCAGTGATTTATTTTTCTTTTGGCTACGTAGTGGTTCCATCATGTATCATTTAGTTATAACTCTATACCATTGGCAATGCCTATAAAAAACACTCAAAGAAGAAAGGTGGGGATAGTAAATCATCAAGACACAAATCCAAACTTCAATGAGATATAAGTTCACATCTAGAAGGTTGGGGGGAAAAACTCTGAAAAGTCAAAGAACTTCTTGGTCTGTAAACAGTACTGGGAGTATGTCTTAGCACATGGAGTTGTCAGTTAAGTGGTTAGCTCACAGCAACCCTGTGATGCAAAAACCCCTACATTGGTAAAGTAATGAGAAAAACTCACCCAAACACTAGGAAGAAAAGTACAAGAATACTCATTAAAGTGTTGTAATTTTAAGAGAGAGAGCGATGGAAGAACCCTAAATGTCTGATAGGAAAATGGATACGTAGCTTGTGATAATAGAATATAATAGAATATTTTAAAACTATGAAAGAGAGGCAACTATAGAATTTGTCAACACAGATGAATCTCTCGGGTATAATGCTCGGTAGGGGGTGTGACCTCTGGAGAGAGGACTGATGAGAGCCGGATGGGACATGGAGTGACGTGAAGGGGTTGATTGGCACAACCTCTTTCATAAAGTATTCATTTGCTAATATTTGAGAGCCACTTATGTGCATTATGGTGTCTTATAATTATACAATAATCATTTTTAAAAGCCATCTTATGGCTCAGCTGGCAGCCATTTAAGATACTCATGCAAGTTGAGAAAAATCACTTTTTGAAATGTTCTCTATCTAAAAAGTCTTGCTTACCTGTATAGCAGGTATTGCTTTTGTTTGTAATTGCAAGGCTTAACACCTTTAATATAGTAATGTGACTCATGACTGCCCAAGACAGGGGTTTAGAATCCCATCATTCCCAAACTTGAAAGAAACATAATTGGCATGTAACAATGGTGCTTGCTTCTAAGGTTCAGTGTGAAATTTCAGTACAGGAATCCAGTGTGTAATGATCGCCTGGGGTAATTGGCATATCCGTCATCGAAAACACTTATCATGTCTTTGTGTTGGGAACATTCAAACTCTTTGCTAGCTATTTCAAAACATACAATTAATTGTTATCAACCAAGTTATCTGACTGTGTCACAGAACATGAATAATCGCTCCTATTCAACTGCACCCCTGCCCCAAACTTTTAAAATCATGTAATATTTAGACTTCAAATGCCTAAAATACAGATGCAATTAAAGAAAAATACATTCCTACCACTGTGTTCTAGTTCTGTGCCACACCACCCACCCCAACCCTCAACAATTCATTTCTACATGTTGGTCCTGAATTGCAGCTAAGTATATAGAACACAGCTTCTCTGCCTGCTACTGAGATTCCTACTCACTGCCAGCTCCTGTACTCCTAGAGGTAATGTAAGACCTGCTAGCTTGGCAGATCACACTATAGCAAAAGGCAGATTTTTCAGGATCTTGTCAACACTACATCCCCTGAATTGTGAGTTGTTTGGGAAACTTTGTTGTTAGACATAATAGTTCCTCACTTAATAATAAACATGCTGGAGGCTCAGAGTAGTGAACTTTGCAAAGTTGGGCATTGGCTTAGATACAATGCAGAAATAAAATAGGTGATGTACTCATTTGGCATAAGCAATGGTTTTATATTCCTGATTGCATTATCTACTCCCTGAACTCCTCTTGGGCTGAGTTCTTCAGGAAGGTACAGTCTTCCTAGCAGATTATTGCTCCTCCCAGATTCCCTATCCTATTGGTTTAGAACATAGAGCCTTATCCAATTTATATCCTGGGGCTCAAGATTCCCTCTTTTTCTATTATATGGTCTCAGACAAGCTGACCGCTTGTAACATTTCAACCCTACAATAAACTGAAAGTGCCTAGGCAGGCAGGCACCAGCTTCTGGCTGGGGAAGACAAGGGTCCTAGTACCTCCTGCTTATCTGTGATTCTCTGATGAACTCTAAGTTCATCTCATACTGAGAGTGGACAGCAAAGATTACTCCTACAATAGCTCCACCCCTGCATTTGGGATGGATCTGCTTGCTTGTCCCTTGCTACCGAACAGGAGGCAAAGGTAGCTCAGATCCCTACCACCCCCCAGTCCCCTCCTTCCTTATACTTAGTCACATCATATTGGTTGTGACCTATCATAAGATCACAAGGCTTGAGAATCATTTCCATGGTGATGGGCACGACTGGAATGACATAAGAAATGCTTGGGCAGTCAGACACTAGAAAAGTGAGGTCACCACAGCACATGGGCATTTCTGAAACCAGATCATAGTTGAGAATAATAGCAACAATATCTAGGACTTACCAAAAAGGAGACTCTGCCTTAATGGTTGGTCAGTGGATATGATTCAAACAAACCAGCCAGCTCACGGACAGATGAGTCATACAAGAAGAAAATCCCTACAAGAGCAGATCCCCGAGATGCTTCTGGAGTGGGCAAAGGTGGAGCTGTGGGGCTAAATGCCAGGCAGTTAAAGGCAGAGAAATGCTACCTTGGAGGTTCTTGGAAGGAAGGTCTTGAGCTCCCTGCTATCATAGTAGGGGGGGAGCCCAGAAGATAATGTTATGATTATGTGTGTTTTCCCCATTCCTCTTGCAATCTCCTCATGTGGCCTAGGGAAGCAGAAGTTCGAAATTACAATTGAATTCAAATCATATGCTCTATTCTGCAATGTATGAATCTTGAAGACAAAAATAAAATCACATAAATTAGGTTTCTTTCTCTAAGCCATTCTGGTTAGCATTAAGAAAAGGGGAGCCAGATCTAACAGCACACACCTGTAATCCCAGCACTCAAGAGACTAAGGGAGGAATACGCAAACTCAAAGAAAACCTAGACTATAAAGCAAAGCCCTGTCTCAAATAATAATTAATAATCCCCCCTCACACACACACACACACACACACACTTTTTTTTGAAGAATATCAAATAATTCATAAGATCAACCACAAACTGGAGAACTGTGATGAGAAATAAGCCAAATACCCGGGATAGCTAGCAGACACAATCCAGGTCACTCCTCAGTGCCCATGTGTGTAGGACAGCATCTCTAAGAATATACTAGCCCATAGCAGTGTAGGGACACCAAAAACAACATGGCTGAGAGCCAGATCTCAGAGGCCCTGAGTCACCATAAGTAGCATCAGAGCTGCTCCTGAATCTTAGCAAGGCTCCCTTGAGCTTCAAACTCAGATGGTCAGACCTGATTAGCTGAACAAGATGACAGATCAGCCCCCTTGTGGCCTGGGCTAGGAGAGAGAGATTCTTCCTCTGGCTTTTACTGTGAAAGAAGAGTAGTCCATACAAGGAAGCAAAGAGTCCTAACCCTAGAGTGGGGATGTTGCTTTCTGAGCCCAAGATAAAAAGACCAATATCCACTACAGTGTAGTAATGCACATGGTGCAATAAACCCAGAACTGGCTGTGAAAAGAACACATTAAAGTGTGTTTGAAACAACTGCGTGAATAAATTAGTGAGTGTGTGTTAAGTGGGATGAATCTTTGCTATGAGCAACAAGGATTTCAACAGAAAGTGGAAAGACAGAACTCCAAGGACCACAGACAGAAAACAGCACCAGCATAAGGGCTCACCCTAGCTTCCATGAGACAGGGTCAGGGCTCCACATGTGTACAACGCCTGCCTGGGCTCATGGAGACTAGAGTCATAGAATGCTCAAGTAAAAGCTTAAACCCAACAGAGCAAGCCCTTGCAGACAGAACCCTCCAATGATTACAGAAAGTTACAACCTCAGGTTGAGAGAGATCATTTCTGAATGAGACTCACAGGAAGTGTTTATTTCTGCCTAGAATCTTCCTTTCCTCTGTGTTCCCCCAAAATAATATGTGGCTCTAACAATCAGGAGGAAAAAAGTGAGCGGAAAAGACAAACTGGTGGGAGCCACCCTCCTTCTCTCTTCCTGTCAGAGTAAATAAATCATCTTAGGGCAACAATTAGGAGCTAAGTGTGCAAGAGAGAATATGTGTCTGGCATGTGCATCAAGTGAGAGTAGCACACTGGGAAAAGTCTGTACGATCTAGCACTCTGCCCTCACAGTTTGGTCTGGGTCATTGTCAAGGCTTCAGTTGCTCCTAACTGAACTCTCAGGAATGGGGAAAAAAGAAAAGAAAACAGTAAATAGCCAAGGAAATGACTTATCAGGTACAGGCAATGAGTTACGGCCATGTCTGACAACTGAGTTTGATCCCTGGAATCCACATGTTAGAAAGGGAGAACTAACTCCTGCAAGCGTCATTTGACTTCCATGTGACATGCATCTTTGTCATGTGTATGCACACTCATGCATGCACACACACACACACACACACACACACACACGCACACACACACACGTTGGAAGAACTGAGGGGGACAGAAGAAGGGATGGAGGAAGGAAGAGAGAGACAGAGAGATAAATGTAATTTTAAACATTAAAGTGGACTAGAGAGTTGGTTTGGGGCAATGGCTACTCTTCCAGAGGACCAGGGTTCAATGTTTAACACCCACATGGCAGCTTACAGCCATTAATAATGTCGCTTGGACCCAGGGGACCAACACCCTCTTCTAACTTCTCTGGGCTCTAGGCCCATAAATAATGCATAGACACACATTCAAGCAAAACACCCATACACTTGTTAAAATAAAATATTTTAAAATCAAATAAAATAATATTTTTAAATGAAAAAAATTAGAAGAGGAGGAGGAAAGGGGAGCTGAGGGAGAGATAAATGAAAAGGAATACCCCAAGCCCTACAGAAAGAACTCTGACTAACTCCGCAAGCCTGGGGTTTGTGCCCTTTTGCTCCACCTCACCCCATTTTCCCAGAAGGCCCTCTGCCATGCTTCCGAGCAGTCTATTCCACTTGCAAAGAATGTGCAGGAACTTTCCTTTTGTCTGGAAGCCCTTCTTGGGGAGCATGTACACACCTTGCCTGCTACAGTGACCTCAGGCAGGTGTCTGAACGCAAAGGGACTAAGCTGTAATAAAAAGATCCCAATGCAGAGCTTGTGTGCCCCAGAGGGTGCCAGATCTCCTAGAAACCAAGACCTGGTGAAGAGGAAATCCAGGCCACCGGATAGTAGCTGCCATGACTGGAGGAGCAAGAAAGATCAGTGGGACAAGGAAAACAGCCAAGGAGGGTGAGTGTGGAGAGAGCTGTGAACCTGACCTGAGGGGCAGGGACTGGTGTTGGGCACCATGTGCAACCTGAGCTGTGCCTTTGGGTAGCATCACCACCTGCCCTCAGGCCATGTGTTCAAGACTCCCTAAATCACACAGCCTATCAGAACAGGTCCACACATGTTATTTCATGTTCTGATCTCTGCATGGTTGTTGCCTCTGCCTACCATTATCTGTTGTCATGACATAGTCACTATGGAAACGATGCTGACAAGTCATCGTTCTCCTTTACTGGAGACATAGCAAGGTCAAGAGGTAGTAACGAGTTGACACCTGTGATGGTTAATCTTGACTTCAGCTTCATAGAATTTCAAATCACCCAAGACACAAATCCCTTAGGCTTATCTGTGGGGACATTTCCAGAGATTTGGGAACAAAGAAGATACATCCTGAGTGGGCACCCTCCCATGGTCTGGAGTGCCAGAATGAATCAAAAGGTGGGAAGCAAGGAAGGCAACTAGCACTCGCCTCTCTGCTTCCTTACTGTGGACATAACATAACCGGCTGTCTTATGTTCTCCCTGCTGTGTCCTGTCAGATGGACTCTACTCCCTCAACTTGAGCCAAAGTAAACCCTTCCCTAAGTTGCTTTTCTCAGGTACTCTGTCACTGAAATAAGAAAAGTAGTTAATACAACACTTTAAAGAGATTCTCTCCCCCAGCAGTTAGAAAACCCCAAGGGGTAGTATGTTAAAAGAGAACTGCAAGACAAAGAGTCAGACAGGGAGCTGGGCTCCTCCATTCCGGAGAGGGGCAGAATTCCATTGCCAGCGTTGCTTAGAAAAGTCAGGGTGTGGTGGTAATAGAAAGCAGAGAGACTGGCCATGCTTTCATTCTGGTTTTAATTTTTCTCTACACAAAACACCTTCTAATTCCTTGCACTCAGAGAAGACCCCCCTTTCCCACTTCCCCCTGTGCCTACCAGCTCTCTGAACCTTGCTGTTACGAACAAGCCTGCACCTTTTCCATCTCTCTCATCAATGGTCTTTGATTTCTGTATCAGTAAGAAAACATCTACAAACATCAGACAGTGGAGGGCATGGGGTTATAGACCATGCGGCCCAGCCCCCTCCTGTCACAGGATGGAAGCAGGTGCCATGGATGACATGCCTTTCCCAAGTTAGTGACAGAGCTGGGTTTTGACCTCAAGCCTCTGGTCCTCTGTGTCTGGCACAGAAGGTGGTAGAGCTGGTTCTGGATTTTGCAGTTATTTATAGATTCCTTTACCAATTTAAACAACAGCTCTCTCTTACCTATTGGAGGTGCTGACAGAGTGGTAGGTTAGAAGTAACTCAGAAATTCATGGGCCCCGACAACTTTCTCAGAGGAAAGATAAAAACCCCTCTCCTTACAGTCACCCATATTCAGACGTGACAGCTCCCCAGGATCCTATTCACAGAGTGTCCCTGCATCGCTGTAATAAAAAGTGGAGGAAATGATCCCCTCTTGCAGACATGCGGGCTTCAGGGTCAACGCTTCCTGAGCTGTTCTGGCTTTTATAGCTTTTTCAATTGGCTGCTCTGTGCAGCTTGCAGCATTAATCACTCTCTACCCTTCATCTGAAGCCAGTGCTTTACTAAAACCTCCAAGTTTCTCTCAGCTCCAGCCATCCCAGCCACCCCAGCCCCAGGGAACTGAGAGCTCCTAGCTACCTTTCCTGTACCATAGCTTAGAGATTTTTGTGGGCTAACTTTTTTTTTCATCCTGTCATCCTCGGCCCTGCAATGTAGACTAGCCTGATACCACTCAGGAGCTTGCCTCAGGGGCTGCAGTGATGGTTAAAGTATTGCCTTACAAATTCAAGGACCTGAATTCAGTCCCCAGAAATGATGGGGTTTTTGGTTTCTTTTGTTGTTGTTGTTGTTGTTGTTGTTGTTGTTGTTGTTGTAATCTATATATGTACTTGAAATAATCTCAGTGTCCGAAAGATAAGCACAGGTAGATCACTGTAGCTCACTAGACAATCAGTCTGGCCTACTTGGCAAGTTCCAAGCCAATGGGAAATCTTGTCCCAAAAAACTAAGGTAGATGGTACCTGAGGAATAGCAAACAAAGTTTTTCTATGGACTTCATGTACCTGTGCATACTGCACTTGCATGAACATGCACAAATACAAGGAATTGGTCACAGGTGTACTCATAGCAAGCAGATAAAACATGTGCTGAAGTCAAAGACCTAGAATTAACTAGGCAGAAAACCATGACAGGCTGCATCCTTGCAGGGTGGCGATGATGTTTCCAGGCTGCATACCCCATGGGATGGCGATGTTTCCAACTGTGCATTATTTTTAGATCATCAGTACCATTCTTCCCATTATCTCAAATCACTGAGAGTTCACAGTGAGCATGGCTGAGTCATTGTCCAAGTGACACAGCCTCCTGATTAAAAACAGACCAGAAATGCTGGTGAGCTCACCACTGTTTACAGAATGAAGTCTCAACTCCCTGACAGAGTACCCATGGCTTTCCTAAGTTGGCCCCAACCAACCTTACTGGCTCCATCATCCACATCATCCTAAGTCCCTTTATTGCTTCCTCACATGCTCACTTTCCATGCCTAATGCCTCCCAGGACTCAGCTGATGTCTCCTTCTCCAAATGCCTACCTTGACCATCTCTGAGGCCCTACTTAGCTCCCTTCCCTCTGTGGACAATACCACCACACACTGCTATCATTCTGACCAGACTACAGGCCCCAAGGTCTCCACTGATGAACAAACATTCCACTGTGGACAAGTCTTTGAACGAAAGCTTCAGTTTCATTTATAGATGAGAATAAGGATGACGCCCTCCTGCATTGTTGTTGGGAAGAATCGTTGAGCCACTGCATAAAGTTGGCCTTCAATACATGACTGCTATTACTGTGTTCAGTATGCATGGCAGAGAGAGGTTCATAACTTGCATCTAGCTCAATATCTGCTACACGATAAGTACACAGTAATTTTTGGCTGAATAGATTAATAAATTAATATAGTCCATCCAAATAGAAACACTCACTGTTCCCTAAATATCCCATACCTTATATAGTTCCTTGTCTTCACAAACTCTTTAAAAAATTGACTACCCCACCACTATCTCCTTTTCTACCTGACAAACTCTTATCTGCCTTCAAGACCAAGATCAATGTCAACTCCTCTTTTTACCTTCCCAGGTTCCACAGGAGCAGATTTATGTGAGCTTGCCCAGAAGTTCGCCTGTGTCTTATTACCACACTCAAGACTTTGTCCTACGCTCCCTGCCATTGTTTGCCTATATGTCAATCTCTGCCACCTGACAGTGAGCTTCTCCAAGGCAGTGAGTGATTTACATGCTGCCTGCCCCAGCCCCAGCTCAATAGAGAGTGGAGAGCTGGCACATGCCAGGTACTTAATAAGCAACGGAAAGCTTCCCTAAGGAGTCCAGACGTTTCTCTCTGGGCCACAGAGATGTCAGGAGGGGCATAAAATCTTTTCCTGGGAGGCAGGAAAATTTCTTTTAGAAGGCAGTTTAAAACGAGAAGCTCCCTGGCCTGTTATCTAACACATCGAGTATTGCTTTGTTCCACCACAGTCCTCTACTTATATGTACACATCATTTCACAGTCACACTCGTAAATGCAGATACAATTTGGCATGGTGGGGATTTTTTTTTTTTTTTACTTAAAAAAAATCAAATAAATATTTTTACTTTAAGAAATAACATTTTTGCAGTCATGACACTGTGCACAAAGCTATTGACTTTGGCTGCATCATATTCCATGTGGTCACTGCTAAGTTACCACTGCTAAACATAATGCTGTGCCAATCTTTGCTTAGAACTTTCCCTTAATTAGTAAGGTTTTTTTTCAAATATAGTTGTCTAAGACATCAAACTCTACCTTAATGAAGGAGGGAGGGAGACCAACAGAGAGAGAGAGAGAGACAGAGAGAGAGAGAGAAAGAGAGAGAGAGAGAGAGAGAGAGAGAGAGAGAGAGAGAGAGAGCAGAAGAGACAACTTTGTACCATTCCCTGGGATCTGTACACCTGAATTTTTGAGTCAGGATCACTCACTGCCCTGGAACTCAGCAACCAGCTTTGCCCCTCCCCTGCTTATGTGACTCCTCAGGAAGAGTGAAGCACTGAAGATTCGTTAAAGCAAGAACCTGGAATAATAGCTTCAACCTCTGGATGGGCTTCAGGACCCACAGATTTCAAGATTTTCATTTGAAGATCATTTACAAGCGATCACCAACAAGACCCATCCTTATCCAGCTGAGTGAGAACAGGAAGAACTGAGAAACGGGGTTATTAGATGTCTGTGGTGATGGTACCAGAGCAAACAACAGAGCCAGACTGCAAGGTCTGAGGATGAGCAAGAGCATCATGACGAAGAGTCTGGTCCTCATTCCAAAGAGCAGGTCCACTCACCTTCTAGGAGTGACCTTTTTAGGCCACAGGCACCAGGGGTATGTAGAGGGCCTGGACCCTCTGCATCTCTTATTCTACATCTGCAATCTTGTACTGGCTGGTTTTGTGTGTCAACTTGACACAAGCTGGAGTTATCACAGAGAAAGGAGCTTCAGTTGAGAAAATGCCTCCATGAGATCCAGCTGTAAGGCATTTTCTCAATTAGTGATCAAGGGGGGAGGGCCCCTTGTGGGTGATGCTATCCCTGGGCTGGTCATCCTTGGATTCTATAAGAAAGCAAGCTGAGCATGCCAGAAAAAGGAAGCCAGTAAGAAACATCCCTCCATGGCCTCTGCATCAGCTCCTGCTTCCTGATCTGCTTGAGTTCCAGTCCTGACTTCCTTTAGTGATGAACAGCAGCATGGAAGTATAAGCTGATTAAACCCTTTCCTCCCCAACTTGCTTCCTGGTTTGTGCAGGAATAGAAACCCTGACTAAGACAGATCTCTTATTCAAGAAGTTAAAAAAATAAATAAATAAATGTACCCTTGAATTCCAGTCAAACATATCCAACTCCCTGCTCTACATTTCTGATACCAATGGCTGACAGACGTTCCCAAGGCTCCTGATCCACCCCTGTGTTCATTCCCTGGCAGCAAAGAGAGAGTAATATCCCCAGGTCCCTGAATTGTGAGTCATCTTCAAAACTTCTTCCCATGGGTGGGAGAGATGGCTTAGTGGGTAAGCGTGTTTGCTGTACCACCATCACGAGGACAAGAACTTGGGTTCTAGCCACCATGTAACAATCCAGGTGCACACCTGTAAGGTCTGAGATGGGGGCAGGGATAGAGACAAAAAGATTACTAGGGCTGCTACAGACTAGCCTTGAAATTTTGAGCCCCAGGTTTAAAGAGAGACCTTGCCTCAAAAAAGGACACCTGGAGCTGAACAGTTAGATCAGAGTTCAGAGCATTTATTTATTACTCTTTCAGAGGACCAAGGTTCAATTCCCAGCATCTACATGGTAGTTTAAAAATACCTATAACTCTAAGTCCCAGTGGGTCTGGAATCCTCTTCTGACTTCCATGGGGACTAGGCATACACATGGTGCATAGACATATGTGAAGCCAAAACATTCATACACATAAAATAATAAAATAAATTTTTAGAAAAGGATACTCTCTTCTAGCCTCAGTGTCTGCACAGACACATGTACACACACACACACAGAGAGAAAGAGAGAGAGAGAGACAGACAGACAGACACAGAGAGAGAGAGAGAAAGAGAGAGAACATATTTTGTGCACACACATTTAAAGATATATACAAATACACTCTGTGTGTGTGTGTGTGTGTGTGTGTGTGTGTCAGAGTCCCTAGTGGGTCTGAGCCATGTGCCTATGTCTTGTGTTATCTTCTTTTCCTTCTCTACAGTTAGAGTTTTGAGATATCCTCTGGTCTTACTTGAAAACCCCATCTTGGAACACAGCATAATACAGAAAGCTCAACTGAAGCCCAGGGGCAGCTTCTCCACCTTGACTTCATGTCTGTGAGAATTACACAGGCCTCTGCAGGGAAAGCAGTGTACAGGGAAGGCTGCTGTGAACATGGGTAGAAGACAAGGCTCCTATCCAGAAGAGTTGCTTCTGATCCAAGCCTCTTAACTTGCCCCCACAATATAAAGTGTGATATTCAAATCAGGCTGAGGGCCCGATGGAAGAGGATGGCTGCACAGGCCTGGTGGTGAATTTACTGAACAGATTAAGCCAATCTGCACACTTAAGAGCATGCAAATTATGTTATTTCAACCCATAAGTTTAGGCATGTCCATAGGAGTAAAGATTTATGACAGTGATAAGATGAATGGTTGGTGTAAATGCGCTAGCCCAAGCAAAACATGCTAAAGGAGCTATGGAAAGCTGTCCAAGTGAAGGCAGTGATGCCAGCCACAGCCTTCAACAGCGTGGCAAGGACACCTAGTCACAGCTCTTGGAGTGCTACCTGCTACCTCCAGTCACTACAAAGAGGAGTGCTCATGCTTCTGCACCTTTGGGAGTCTGCCTGAGAGATGGAACAGAAATCGCTGCAGGGTCCAGAATATGTCTTTGCAGTCACAGAAATAATGATCGCTAATATTTCTGAGAACTTCGTAAGTACCTGTCTTAGTCCTGAGACCTCTGTGTCCTCATTTAACCCTCAAACAATTCCCTGAGGAAGGTACTGTTTACTACATAATCCCCTTCAGTAGGAAGAAACCAAGGCTCAGAGATTACACACAACAGGACATAGTAGAGTTGGATTCAGGCGACTGACCTGGGAGGTTGCATACCAAACCACAAAGCCCTTCTGCTTCCACTGAACAGCGTGCAGAAAGGAATTCAGGGAGTGATTTATCCCCGCCCTTTACAGGAGTGGACACAGTGAGCTGCCCAAGATCATGTAAATGGCAGACCCTGTGATTTCAGACACCACCATCAGAGTGCCCAGGGATCGCCCAAGAGGCTAGATCCAGGTGGGACTGTCAGACCTACTTCTCTTTCTAGTGAGCCTTCACTCTGGGGGTGGGGGTCAGTCTGCTTCAGTAGGTCTGTAACACAGGGATGGGTCAGGTGGAGAAATTGGCTCCTGCTCTCAGAAAAGTCCTCAGGGATGAAAGCACACAGCAGAATGAACACTAGCACACTTCTGGTGCTTGCCATGGGTCTCAACTCCGTCCCTTGTCTGACTCATCATAGTTCACAAGAACCAGGGTTTCTTGTCTAGCACTCATTCTGATGCAAGTGGTCAACCCAAACTCAAACCAGTTAAACCCAAGAGGTTCAAGGGGGACTGGGAATCCAGAGCAGAGCAGAATGGATCTAGAGATTCTGGTGATGTCTTTAGAACTTGGTGTCCCCTTCCATATATGGTCCACATACTTAGGGGGTGATTTTGCACTGATGGGAGAGAGATCTTTTAGCTTGTATCTAAATGCCAACAGTGCAACAGGGGAAGAGACCACCCTCCCACGTTTCCTACGGAAGCAGTTAAAGAGCATCGATTGTGGTCAGGCACCAGCAATGCTGCCACACACAAAACAAGGCTGTGGAGCTGGTAAATGACAAAATACTCTATTGGAAACAGCGTGGGGAAGAAATAAAGAGCAAGATGAGTTGGTAACGTACATCATATGCTGTGTAGAGATAATGGCAAGGAAAACAAAGGCAGAAGGCAGCAGGAGTGCCAGGTGGCACATTATTAAGCTGGAAGTGGTGGGTAGAGAAGACAAAGAGGCATCTGAGCAGAGCTCAGGAAGTAAGGGAGTAAGTGATGCAGGTGGCTGAAGGAAGAACATCTCAGGCAACCTCAGCAGCCCATGCAGACAGGTGGAAACATGCCCACACAGTGGAGAGCAAAGAGAGCAGCAGGCTAGAGCAGAGCGGGAAAGGGACCCTTACCTCTTACATGATAACTTTAGTCTCCAGAGCAAAGCTCTGAGGTGGATACAATTAGTGTCCCTCGTTTATAAAAGGCTAAGCAGCTGGGCCAAGGTCATGGAGTAAGTAAGACAGAAGTGGGACTTGAACCTGTGTGGCCTGCATTCAGTGAGATAATGGAGTACAGGAAATTACAAGTAGGTAGGGCGTGTTTTACATACAACCATTGAGACAGGGAAATGGGTTGCCACTGAAGAGTCTGGGGAGAAATGAATGACCCAGTGACCATTATCCTCAGCACACTCAGCCCCTTCTTGAAGACAAAGCCCTAGCCTCAACTCTTTCAGTCTGCCATAATGCAATAGCTTTTCTGTTCCAAGCTGCCCTGGATCTTCCATTTTTCTTGTTTTCTGGATAAACGCAAAGATGGGTGAAGGATATACACAGAAAGGAGACTTCCTTAGTGTTCACTGTATGGCTTCCATACTCCTAAACACTCAGGCTGGGTCCAGGACAGAATGTACAGTCAGAGCGCATGTATCAAATGAGCCAGTGTTCCTCAGGAGAAGAGGTGAAAGAAGATGAGGAGATGCTCATGGGACTGATGAGATGGCTCGGTAGGTGAAGGCTCTCACCACCAAGCCCTGACAACCTGGAACCACATGGTGGAAGGAGAAAACCGATTCCTACAAGTTGTCCTCTGACCTCCATGTGCAAGCTACAGAAAGTACACCTATCACACACGCACTAGATAAATGAATAAACAAAGAAAGATACCTGATCTTTGCAAGATGCAACACATCACACAGAGAAGGAGAAGCCAAGGGTATAGCTCCATCATCAAGGTAATAGCTGTCCCCAGACAGCAGATCATAGCATAACAAGCAAGAGACCTTGAGGGAGGATGGTGTTCAAGAGAGCACATCTCCATAGAAGAGCAAAGGATGTGTGCACTGAGTGATGCAAAGCTGGGACAGCAGGGAGTCTGAGAGCTTGGTTTAGAGCATAGACTTCAGAGCCAGGCTGTTCAAGTTCAGGTCCCATCTGCCTCTTACTTATTCTAAGACCTTGACCAAGCTGTTCCCTTTCCCCATCTTTACATTGGAAGAGATCATTTCACCCACCTCAGAGGCTTGTTGTAGAGACTGATGTTCTATAGAGCAAACAAATGTGAGGCAAAAGCCCTTAGGACAGCAGTCTGTTGGGCAATAAGTATTGCCTCTCTGTTTGCTACTATGAAAAGAACAAAAGCAAATTCACATGGGGCAGAGTTGTGAGTGCCACCTGGATGGACATGCTAGAAGGAAGGTCACTAGAGCACCCTTTCCTCATATGTTGTAATTTGGTCTCCCCACCAAATGTGATTTTTATTGTACTGTTTCAAAACAACCACAGCCCACACTTGAAAGCCACACAGCCAATTCTATCTTCATTTGACACCACCTGTAAAGTTTCTGATATGATTTTTTTCCCCTACAGGAAGTTGAGGTTCATTTGCCACCTGCTCTATGGGACTTGGTGTAGGAAACCAGTCCAGAAAAGGAGAATAGCAATTCTACCTAGGGCTAGACCTAGACAGAGACAGGATGACAGAGGTTAACCAAGTCATAGACCAGAACAGAACATAGGTCAGAGTTCAAATCTCTCAAGGACACTGTGTGACCTTGGGGAGGTGGCAGCTGCTTTAAGCTTCAGTTTTCTCATCTGCAGGCAAGGAAGAGGACCCTCACATCCAGGAGCAGTAACAAGGCTCAGTGAAGCGAAAGAAGCTGGCTCTCCAGAGTGACTAACTCCCTCAGGCTCTGCAACACAGCCTGCAACATCTTTGCCTTGATGGTTCTCTAGAGAAACATCTTTACTGCACAATGGCTGCCAGGGAACAGGGGACAAGGGGGCCTGTGACCCTTCCCATCTAGGATGGTCTCCTGACAGGATGCTCTTCCCTGGCAGACTTCTGGTCTTTTCCCAGTTGCTCCAAGGCTCCTCTGAGCTGGCCCCTTTTCCAGAATCATCCAAAGGCTTCTCAAAGAGCACCCGCCTCCAGGAGGATGAAAAGAAAGCTTGGGCAAAGCTTTGAAGCTGCCATAATGCTGTCCAGCTCCTCCTCCCTGTTCAGGACATCCCCTGAAGGGGAAGACACAAAGAGAATCTGTGATGAGCAGGCGGGAGGCAGCCGGGGGCCAGGATTGTATCAACAGTTTAATTCTCTGCCTTCTTGTCAGCACTGATGGCTGGCAATGAGGATAATTTGAAATGAAGAATGTTTTTCAAGGAGGAGCAAGAGTCCCTCGTCTGAAACTAATTTGTTGTCCAAAATTGTACTGCAGACATTGTTGGAGGATGCAGATTAAGTTGTGTGCATAATAATACAGCCAACTCTTCTGATTATCCACACTCATGGATAATCCAAAAACAACAGATACTTCAAAGCGATTTTTATTTGGTTTCATAATGCAGGATTATTTTTCCCCCTCAACATTTTCTGTTTTCTGTATTTAATTGTCTTCAGGGTATATCTGGAGAGCTAGGGGGATCTATAACCTTCTGTTTAACAAAACAACCAAGGTTTGAACACCCTGCACTGCAATGCATAAGCTGTCTGGATGGTACTGGTAGATAAAAATACTCTCCAGGAGAAAGAAGGAAGGAAGGAAGGAAGGAAGGAAGGAAGGAAGGAAGGAAAGCTGTTGGACTTTTCTACTTCCCACACACTCACCAAAGAGTTAAGAATACTAGCTTCACAACCCAACTCCCAAATTCAAATCCCAGATCAGTCACCTATAACTTGGGACAGATCAGCCAGCCTCATGCAGCCTCAGTTCTGCATCTGTACATTAGGATAGGGAGTAGTTATCAATGTCGCTAGGCCATTATGAGGTGAATGCCATCATCCATGGTCACATGGGAGGCATTCAGCGAATACAACATTCCGGAATGTGTTTGTCCCAGCCAGCTTGTAGCAAGCTGGGTGGCTGATCTGCAGCCTGTGCTGGAGTCTATCCTGTGGAATTCAGGGAATGCCTTCAGGGTCTGCGAACTGTGAACAGTCCCCTCTAAACCTCCAGAAAGAGGGACAATGCTAGGTTTCATGGGAAAAGGTAACCATGCCTATAGATAAGGGTAAGGGTTCACTGCATGGGGCAGATGTCAATTCTGGTGTGCTGAGCAACCAGGATCACTATCCAGTCTGAACAATCCTGTATAATGGAATAAGGTAATTATGAGTCACCGAAAATGGGCCATTAACAGCTTGGTCAGGGAAAGAAAAACAGCTGCCCAACTCAGCAGATGTACTGAGTCAGAAGAGCAGTCCAGGTGGATTGAGAAAAAAGCACAGATTCCAGGGGATCGGCTCCTGAGAGAAGGAGCCATGCATGAAGGGAGAGGAAAGAGTCTTGGCCTATTCAAATGAGGTCTGAGAGGTGGTAAAGTAGGAGGAAAGGCCTAATCACCAGAATAGAGTCTGATTTGAAGACATTGAAAGAACTACTCTGGCCCAAAAGTTCGGAGTGCTTCTCAGATATCCATCTCCCTGCCTCTGAAAAACCTAAAACAGTCCAAGTCAAAGTGAAATTGTACGTTAACACTGAACCACACTAACAATCACAACTCTGTATTACAAATCAGGCACTGTGCTAATTGATCCGCTTTGAATCCTCATGCTAGCTTTCTGAGGGAAGTATTATGTTTTCTCCATTTTAAAGACTTCAAGATGAGTCTTCAAGAAATCACCGTAAGTTACCCAAGTAAATGGATGATCTGGGGTTCAAACCAAAGTCCCTCTTTGTGATTCATTAGTTTTAATCAACTTGACACTATCTAGAATTAGAATTACACTCTCAATGAAAGATTGTCTAGATCATATTAAGCTGTGGGCATGTCTGGGGGTGGGACAAGGAATTGTCTTCATTATGTTGGCTGAGGTGTGAAGATCTGCCCACTGTGGGTGGCACAATTCCCTAGACAGAAAATCCTGAACTGTACAAGAGTAGAGAAAGTTACTGAACACAGGAGGCATGCATTTATTCTCTCTCTGGTTTTGTCTGTACAAGTGTAGAGAAAGCTAACTGAGCACAGGATGCATGCATTTATTCTTTCTCTGGTTTTGTCTGTGGGTTTGACTAAGTTACTGCCACCTAGAATGCTGTGCTTCTGGTTTGATGGACTGACCTGGAAATGTGAACTAAAATAAAAGCTTTCTCTGTTAAGTTGCTTTTGTCAGGATATTTCATCAAAGCAATGAGAAACAGAAATAATATACGAGGTGCTTGATTCTAGACACTCCCCTGGGTTAGTCAGTCACTTTACCTGTGAAGGAAAGAGCTCAAAATTTGGTTGGAAATTGCAGAAAGAGAATGGCTAGAGGTAGAAGCTCTTGCCTGAATGAATGGGGCAAACTGGGAGAGAGGGGCTCTGAAGAGCAGACTTTAAGGTGGCAGCCAGGCAGGAAGCTGGAGTAATGTTCCTTCCCAGTGTGTGTGTGTGTGTGTGTGTGTGTAGCTTTTGACCTGTTTCCTGGTTCTTTTATACATACCTTTTGGGTCTCTCCTCCATATTCCCACTTCCTAGACCCACTGAACCTTGAGGCAAATGCTCCCCCAGACACTGCTCAGTTCCTTTCTCTGCCCTAGGCTAACCTGCCACTGGCCATTTAGACATATACACTCAGCAGGCTTTTGAGCCAACTTGGAGTTGTACTAGACACCCAGGGGTAAAAAGAAGCAAATGCTTTCAGAATGGTCACTCCCTTCCTCTCTCCCTCTCTTCCTCCCTCCCTCTCTCCCTCTTTCCCTCCCTCCCTCACTTCTGCTCCACCCTTCTCCCCTCAACCTACCCTGATCCTCACAGGACCAACTGGAGGCAAGTGGCAGCTGAGTCAGCTGAGTCTGTCTGAATGACATCAGGCCTGTCTGTCTAGTTTTGGAGAAACCTGGTGCTGGACTGATCAGTATTCAAATAAGAAGTCATCATTATCATCCATCCCCCACTGTCCTCCTGGTCCTCCTAGATCCTCAGCTGCTGAGCTAGTCCTATGTGGTCAACAGACAGAGTGTTAAGATTTTCCATCTACAGTCTTCATCTGTCATCCCTCCTCCCCAAACCTAGCCCTTTCCCTGTACACAGGCTCTCCCACTTCTCTTTTCCCTCCCCCTGGCTCCCAACCACCAACCCATCCTCCCACTCAGTAGAGAACTAGGAAGAGGTGGCAGGCACCTTATAGATTTCTTTATGCAATGTCTACTCTGCAAGTGACTAGTGAATGAAATTCACTTTTCTTTTCCCTTATCTCACCAATTGCTAACATTCTGCTGCTTGCTTATGTAGCTGAACCCCAGGACCCTTTATCTCTGTCCAGTGTTATCTTCTTCCAGGAAAAGATGGTCAAAGACCTTCAAAGTATGTCCAGGCAGGACCAGGTCCTTAGGAACATCTAAGCAAAGGTGGCTAACTGGCAAGCTGTCTTTTTGTTTTGTGGTATTTTGAGACAGGATCCACTCTGTAGCTTAGCCTGATCTCAAGCTTATAGCCATCCGTCTGTCTCATTGTCCTGGATCCTGGGATTCCAGGCATGAATCACCACATCCAGCTGGCAAGCTATCTTATCTTCCCACTTGTTCTCTCTCTTTGGTGTTGTCAGGAAGACAGTAGACTAAACAGTGACTGATGGGCTGATTGAGCTCTACACTCAGTCATCATTTCTTCTCCCCTTTCCTTTAATATGGTGGAAATCTCTTGAGGTTCAACTATAGATCAGGAGGTGGACTTCATAGCCAGTAGTGACCTTCAGACCAAAGAAACAGGTGATATGCAATTATGCTTAGTCCCTAGGGACTGCTTCATCACCATACCCTCACCCCACCAACCCTCTCAGCACTTGGACCTCTAAACTAAGTTTCTCTCATCAGGGAGTAATCACCCCTGGCTCCCTTCACATCTAATCACCAAGCCAAGGTATTAGTTCCTAGGAGCATGATTGATTTCCAGGGACTTGGTACTTAATTACATTTTAGTAAAGTCTGTTTGGAATTGGTAGAGAAGAGGGACACTTTCTACACTTTGAACTTACCACGTAAGAGGGCTTCCAGCATCTCAAATCTTCCACTCATCCACCCAGGAGCCAAGGGAGGGACATCCTATAGATATCACCTTTACTTGTTACTCAAGATCTCTGAGCCCTAGGGTTTGGCCAGAGAAGCTTAGGTTTCTCCTGCAGAACTACTTACCAGGTCCTTCCCATACCACTAGTGACCCTACATGGTCCCCAAGGAAGCATGAGTTCTGCTGGGGCTGCAGGTCTGTGAGATCCCTAATAGCAGCAGCAGGTTCAAGCTCAAGCCTCACCTGCCATGCCAAGTTGGCCTAGGCTTCTGGTTCTAACCTCAATCTGAGCAGGTAATTCTCTCCTTATTCTAACCGTCACTAAGAACTGCCATTTCTGAAATGCTAACTATTCCGTACAGCTACTGTCCCATTGCATCCTCTGAATTAAGGTGGGGGATATACCTCAGTGACAGAACACTTGCAGCATGCACAAAGCCCTGGGTTCAACCCCTAATACTGCAAACAAATAAATGAATAAGAACACCCAGGCATTGAACCCTAACTTAAACCTCAGAATTAAAGCCTGATAATCTAACTGTGAATCTCCATATTCACCAGCTAGGAAGTGAGGGGGTAGAGAGGGTAAGCATGTGTTGGGTTTGAGTGGTGTGAACTGAGGGACACCGCTCGGGGGTGGGGGAGCACGGCCTGCAGTTCCGAGGACTTCACAGAGCCAGCTCGTCTGGTTCTCAGGCTCTTGGGCATCCCAGGCACCGCTGGATGCCTAGGAAGAGCTAAGAACAGAGTGGGGGCCCACAGGCTGGATCTAGACTGGGGGCTGAGGGGAAAGATGGAAAAGAGCCCAGCTGGGTCCCAGCTGGGTCCCTCTCGGTCCTGCCAGGGACCCACCAGGGACCAAGTCTCTGGCTTGTCAGCAGCTAGCTGCTGGTAGAGACAGCTACCTGGTTTGGTAGAGACCGTGGCTAGGAGCACTGAGAAGCCTTCTGTGGGAGACTAGACAGGGTTCTTTAGATGAAGGCCTGTTCCATTGTTCCCCATGGTGGATCCTGATAAAGAGAGACAGTCCATGGTTTTAGGGCATTTATTGTCATGGCGAAGAGCAACAATGAGTAAAACCATACCCCACTTTCTCAGGGCGGGCCTGAGGTTAAAATACCTTTTGCAGGGAGGAGTGGCTGGGAAGGAGAGTTTATTGGCTAAGCCTCTAGGTATCTCATTAAAATGGGGATGTCTTGAGGCTACGTGACCACCCCTCTACCTATAGAGGGGGTTGGGCATTGCCCTTATGTGACTGATGGTCACAGATATATGGAGAGCTTCAGTCTCTTGTCAGGAACCTGGAGCCCAGGAGCATGGCAAAACACCTACCGTCCCTTGTGTGGTTATCCCTTGCTGGAGACCCCTTACTGGGTCTCTGGGGTTTTATACCTTAGCTCAACCAGAAACCAGGCTGCCTTTCATGGTCCTACAAGCATTCACTCAGCTACTCCATCAGCTGACTCTCACTGGTCTCTCCAGGTCCCTGTGATTGTAGAATAGCCTCATGGCTTGGGTACTTTTGATCTTTAAGAATACCTGAACTTCACAGAACAAATAAGACAAAATGACAGAGTAAAGACAGGCTAGAGTTCACCATGCCATTTTTGTAAGGTCTATAAGTATGAAATTATACCAAAATGTAAGGTTTAGAAGAATGTGGCTGGTGAGATGGCTCAGTAGTTAAGAACACTTTCTGATCCTTCAGAGAACCCAAGCTCAGTTCTCAGGACACATGTCAGGCAGCTCACAACCACCCTTGACTCCAGATTCAGGGACTCCTACACACTCTTCTGGACTCACGTGCACACACACACACACACACACACACACACACACAGTGTTTTATTAAAATAAAACAAAAATTTTTAACTTAGAAAAGTAGAGTTCTGGTTCAATTGATGTAGCTATTAATAGTTGTTTTTCGGCTTCAGTTTATATCTTACATGTTATATTAATGACTAAAAGCTCAAGGATGATTTTAGTAACAGCTATATAACAAAGCCATGTGATGGTGCCATAGAGATGATGGGGAGTTATAAATAAGCCGATGTAAAAAACAGTGTGGGGGAAGTGTTTGTAATGACAACCATATGTTTATTGACCTTCAGGAACCACAGGAGCTGGATTTATTGTCTCTCTGCAAACAGCTTGTCAGGATGTCTCTTACAAGACCTGCATTGCTCTTAGCCCCATACCCTCATGCTTCCTGACAGCTCACACTGGCACACCATTGCTCCTGAGGATTCAGTGCTCATTCACCATGGCTATTTCCCCAGGCCTGTCTCTTCCCAAAGTGGACCTAATCTAGAATCTGCCCCAGCCCACATCACACTGTACCCCCTTTGTAAGCCTGGGCCATTGAAAGTAACCCAAAATGAGGAGAGCCTGAACCAAAGGAAATCTAATCTCTTGATCCACTGCAATCTACCTTTCTTCATGGGCCCAGAGTTACCAGACAAGATGCAAGTTCACTGGAAATTCTTTCTCACAGGTTGTCATAGTCCTGAGATAGACTTGAGATGTGGTTCTGATTAAATCAGCACAACTTTTGAGGGCATTTTGAGGGAAGAAGCCCAGTGGTTTCAGGATGATTTATAACCTATCTTCCTTCTAAAAGCTGGAGGTGAGTTCAGGTCTTGTTGAACATCAGTGTTGGTGAAACATGCAGCTTCATAAAAAGGTAGTAAGGACAGCCCTGAGGATGCCCGTGTGTCTCAGCAGTAAGATATATGGAGAACTGTGGACATCTCCATGTCAATATCACCAGCCATGATTTCCTCCATGTTCTTGAGCTAGTGTCAGTGTAGCACTATGTCTAAAGCTTCTTTTCTCTAACATGTTCAAAGAAACAGTAAGCTGGCTCCTTGGAGTATAGTCAACCATCTTGCAAATGCATGGCTCTACTCCAGACATGCCAAGGGCACCCTGCCATTTCCCCCAACCCTAGCTGGGGCCCAGGTCAAAGTGAAGATGGGGACTTTCACAGCTTACTGATATCTGCAGTGCTACACTCTGAAAAATTCCTCTAGTTCAGACCTTCTTAAAGGTTTTTCACACCCAAGAAATTTTATACAACTCTCGCCTTACAAATATATGAGTTTGGTATATAAATAAAACATTAACAAATAATAAATCACAAAAATGTTTATCTGAAAACAATTCTTTTGAGGACCAGCATGATAGTTCAGTGGGTAATGCCACTTGTCAAGAAGTTTAATGACATGAGTTCCATGCCTAGGACACACGAGATGAAATTAGAGAGTCCAGCAAGTCATCTTCTGACCTCCACAAGCATGCCATCACACACGCACACGCAAACAAACAAACAAAAGTTTAGATGAAAAATAATAAAAAACAAAGAGCAGGTGCTCACAGTGTGCCCATCATGTGGTGCTGTGGAACCCCCTGGTTTTCTGAGTTACTAAGAAGAGCATAGTTTTCCCCTCTACTTTAATTTCTTTTTCTTTTTTCAAAAGCCTTGGAAATTTTTCCCTGGACACTTTGGGCTTTCTGGTCCTTTTCTCTGAAGCCACTCAACTCTGTTTCTCCACATGGCGTGTCCAGGATGCAGCTGCTTACAAACAGCAAGGCTTTCTCTCTTACTCTCCTTCAGCTCCCTTTGCCCAGTAGTTGCTGAAATTTATATCTTGCCTGCCCTGGGTTTTTTCTTTTAAACTTTAATAAGCTTATCTTTGAAGTTCATAGATGGTAGGTAGGTAGGTAGGTAGGTAGATAGATAGATAGATTAAACACAATTTTTTTGTTGTATATAATTTCACCATTTATTAAAGCCAGAAGAATGTTCTGGAGATGGCTCAGCATTTAAGAATAAATACTACTCTTACAGAGGACTGGAGCTTGGTTCCCAGTACCCATGGCAGGTGCCTGACAACCACTTGTAACTCCGGGTCCAAAAGATCCAATACTTCTGACTTCTGAAGGCACCCGCACCTATATGCACATACCCACATACATAAGCATATTTTTAAACAAATCTACTTTAAAGCCAAAAGCAGATTTGCATATTGCTGGCTGGTTTTATGTTGACGTGACATAAGCTAGAGTCATCTGAGAAAAGTGAGTATCAATTGAGAAAATGCCTCCAGAAGATCAAGCTGCAGACAAGCCTGCAAGGCATTTTCTTAATTAGTAACTGATATGGGAGGGCCTTGTCTATTGTGGAAGTTCCCAGCCCTGAGCTGGTGGTCCTGGATTCTATAAGAGAACAGGCTGAGCATAATCATGGAGGGGAGCAAGCCAGTAAGTAACACCCCTCCATGGCCTCTGCATCAGCTCCTGCCTCCGGGTACCTGACCTGGTTGAGTTCCTGTCCTACTTCCTTCAGTGATGGACTACAACGTGGAAGTGTAAGCCAAATAATCCCTTTCCCCTTCAAGTTGCTTTTGGTCATGGTGTTTCACCACAGCAATAGAAACCCCAACTAAGACAGCATACTAATGGAATGGATGTGCTTGCTAATTTTTACGTTAAATTGAATCTTGGCTGAATATTTAATACTGCAGAACACAGAACGTCTCTGTCCCGCGCTACCATCTCGCCTGGGACGTGGAGCTTCCCCATTGGCTCCCCGCACATCAGGCCAGATGACGCCACGAGAGAGGCTGAGACTCTGAGGTGGAAAATTACCAGGTACATGCGCACTAGCCTGTTTACAACTTGTCCTCGGCCGGATGTAGGCGCCATCTTGTAATGGCGAATGTGGGTGCGACTCGGGCGGCTCCCCACACGTCTCCAATATTTTTTTGAGTTGATCAATATTTTTATTTTATAATTGTCAGTGCTGAAAATACTGCTTTGCATAAGACTTAAGTACAAAAGAGCAGAAGTTTGTTTAGGATTTATTCATTCAGAATTTATCAGAAATCCATTCCTAATCCCAGATCAAAATTCACTGAATGATTTTTAAATAAAAACTCAAATCAACAGCTCAAACAGAAAATTTTATTGTTTTTTTGTTGTTGTTGTTGTTGTTTCGAGACAGGGTTTCCCTATATAGCCCTGGCTGTCCTGGAACTCATTTTGTAGACCAGGCTGGCCTCAAACTCAGAAATCCACCTGCCTCTGCCTCCCGAGTGCTGGGATTAAAGGCGTGCGCCACCACTGCCCGGCTTCAGAAAATTTTAAAATCAAACATTTCTAACATAACACAATCTAAGAATACATTCATTTTGGTATTTATATGCTGGGGAATGATGATAAGACAATATTGTCTTTGTTTTGATGGGCTTGGTAGCACAGGTCTTTAATTCCAGCACTTGGGAGGCAGAGGCAGGTAGAACTCTGTGAGTTCAAGACCAGCCTAGTCTATTTAGTGAATATCAGGCTAGCCAGAGCTACATAGTGAGACCATATGTCTAAACTACTAAATAAAGTCTTTATCTTCCTATCATTAATCTATTATGTTTTGGTTTAGTTAGGTGCTTTTCTAAGACAGGGTTTTTCTGTGTAGCCCTGGCTTTTCTGAAATTCACTCTATAGACCAGGCTGGCCTCAAACTCAGAGATCCACCTACCTCTGCCTCCCAAGTGTTAGGATTAAAAGTTTAATCACCACACACTTCTCATACTATTATGTTTCTTTAACAGCAGTATAAAACTTCAGTAAAAAGTACCGTGAGAACACTGCAATTCACAACACCTCAAACGTGAACCAAGTTGTTTCAGGCAGTGGTTGTTGACAGTGAGTACCATGGTGTGTACACAGCTCAGATGTGTGCATATTGTATTTTCAGAGCCAAGGCTTCAGTGAGGTTGCATGATGCAACCCAGGCAAGCACTGCCAGAAACACCTTAGATTTTTTCCTTGTGGAGTTGGTTCTCTATACCTTTATATGTGTTCCAGGAATCACACTTGGATCTCCACACCCTAGCAGGGCAAGCTTCTTTACCCAGTGAACCATCTCATCAGCCTTAAAAGTTTGATTTCTAATTAAGTTTTGGTCATTACATGTTCCAAAACCTTTTATTGTTGTCAATATTTCTATTTCACAATGCCACTTCAACAAATGATCATAACTGGTTTAAGAAGCTGGGCTCTAGCCTCAGGCATAACAGAAAATGTGTGAGGAAGGGAACCTGAGGACTGGATTAGAAAAAGGGAATCCATATCTACAGAAATTTCCATGGCTGTCATTGAAGTCAAGGGGCCCTCTATCTCTTCTCGCCCCTCCCTGCCAGCCTACTTGCCACCCACATTTACAAGGACCCATTCATCACATGGCCTGGAAATGTCCCAGCCAGATCCAATCTTGCCAGATAACAGTGAAGGCCAGCCCTGCTTGGCAGCAAATCCCAGCTCTGACAGCCCCTGGAATAAAGGCGAAGAACAGAGGCAGCACGTGGCAAAAGGGATGTGGTTCAGAGAAATGAGCCTCCAGCTTGAGTGTAAGCAGCCAGCTCAGAAAGGTGCATGATAGAACCAAAAAGGGCCTGCTTGAAGCTGTGTGAGGAGAGAGAGAGAACAGCCAAGGGCCGATGTATGAGTTTCTACCAGGAGCCAGATGCATTGGGTGGAGGACTTCAGGCACCCTGGGATAATGAGGAAGATCCTACCAGAAGTAAAAGCAGTTCAGGCTATCAGGAGTAGAACTGGATGGAAGGGACAGGCATGCAGTGGAGCCCTAGTGACCTAACACTCTCAGGACTGTGTCTGGCCTGTCCATTCTCTTCAATCCTCTTTCGCTCTTATATTCATTTGGGCTTTCTTGTTGCTCCTTCTTTGTGGTTAACCAAGCTATTATGCTTGCATCTTCGCTGCTCCCACCAGATGTACCGGCATTCAGAGGAGCATCCCCTGGCCTTTGGAATGACCCAACCCTTTTCCATCTCTCACCACATCCCCATAGCCAAGAGTCCTGGCTCCCTCCTGAGACCTCCTCCTCCTTGCACCTGGATACCGAGAACTGGGATGGGGCGAAGAGTGGGGGACTAAAAGCAATGGAGACCACTGGCTCCCAGACAGCCCACCACAGTTTGGTCAAGCTCCAAATTTTAGGTCAGAGCTAAAGACAAGGGAGAGGAGCTAAATGGTGCAGTAAAAAATCACCCCACCCCCATTCTAAAGACTCCCTGTTTGCCATATGCCTATCTCTTTAATACTTAAACAACCTTCAGGAAGTTATTCTCCCACCTAAAGGTGAGAAATCCAGCTGCCATATAAACTGAGTAACGTACTCACAGCCCTAAAAACAGCAAGGCCAAGACTCAGGGAAATCCTGACTGTTGGCCCAAGACCAATCTGAGTTTTGCTTGGGAAGAGAATGGGTTCTCTGAAAGAGACAACCTCATAGGACTGTCTCCCCTAGGCTAAGCAGGACCCCAAAGATCTGCACAAGGCCAGGAGCATGGGTACTCTTACTTGAGAGAGAGAGAGAGAGAGAGAGAGAGAGAGAGAGAGAGATGGAGAGAGAGACAGAGAGAGAAGAGAAGAGAAGAGACAAGGAGAAAATCTGCAGTGGCAAAGCAAAAATAATTTTTTTCTGCATATAAAAACTTCACCTAAATGATCAAGCTTGCCGGGCTGACTGAGCTATTCGAGTACAAGGAAGCTCTACCTGGTGGTGCTGGTCCAGATCAGGCTGAGAAGTCACATCTATAAAACATCAAAAAGAAGGCTCCACTAGCTGTTCTCAGCTCTCAGATCCACTCTCCTAGGAATTTCTTCCCAGCAGGAGAATTCTAGAGCCTGAAGCATGACTCAGCAATGGTCCTGATAACTTACTAGCTGGTAAACATCACCCCAGTGGAGAAGGAAAGACTGCAGCTCTCCAAAAAGGAGAGGCTTCCTTCCTCCATCTGTACAACAGTAAGACATTGGAACCTCAATTCAATGTCTATTGACTACTTTGAGCCCAGACTTTGTGCAACACCTAAGTGGTAAATATGAGGCCTTGTGCCCCAGGAACTATTGGCTAATGAAGAAAACCAGTGGGTATACTAACAACTACCACATGCATCACACTACACACAGTGACAGAGACATAAGAAATGCCGACAGAACACAGAGGCAGGAGAACAGAGATGTCTTTACAAAGATGTGACAGTAAATCTGGTTGTCAAAAGAGAAGTAAAGAACCCACCCAGGAAGGAGAGGGGTGAGAACACCTGGGGCAGAAGGAGCCATTCCTGCCACTGGGAGGCTATGGAAGCACATGGCTGATATTTTGGCTGGGGAGGGGGAGGATGCATGGGAACTAGAGCTGAGGTCAATGCTCAAGTGTCAGGAACAATCATTTGCTGGACACTGAACACATGGAGAAGCACCATGAGAATGTTTACACCCAATTCAATTGTCCCTACTCACAGTTAGCCCTTGCATAGCACAGCTATATTGGGAAGAACACTTCGTCTGTTACTGGAGTTCTGAAAGGATTATTAGGATATTCTACTGAGGCCCCACTCTTCTTCCAGAGGCCATTCTTAAAAAGTAGACAGATTTGACTAGAGTCAGGTGGACCCTGGATGCTACTCTGTCCCCAGTCCTTGTCAAAGGCTTGGTCTGGCCCAAGCTATCAATCCTAAGAGTCCTCCCTCATGCACCCCCTCCCAACCACCCTTCCCCGTACTCCATTCTGTACTGTAGTAGAGACAAGGAGCCTTGCCCCTGCCATTTGCACCTCCTAGATTTCTGGCTGAGTCCATCCAGTTAGAGGTAGTATCAGGAATGTAGAGAACAGGAGAGAAGTCTAAAGCCAGGCTGCCCTCTCCTCTCTGGCTCATGTGGAGCCTCTAAGGCTGATGTTTGGAGTCCTGTGGTTCCAAACTCCAATTAAATATATTTATCCTAGTCCAAACTTCTACCAAACACAACCACCATAGCTCCCTGACGATGACCTCAGCCTTGGAAGTTGGTAGCATTTCATGTTCCTTTGATCCTTTCCTAGTTTAGGGATAGCAGTCACTTCCAACAAGCATTCCTGATTTTTGAGTTGTTTCCTGGTTGGCTTCCATTAAAAACGTTTCTATCGACTCGGGCTCCAGAGGCAGGGACTGAGGAAAAGGTGAGAGGTAAGAGCCTGCCTGCTTCCATCTATGGCCAGAAACCCCACCTGGGCCAACAGGCCTCTCTATATACAAGTAACTCAGAGAGAAAGCTACCCGCCCACTTGTGCTGAGGAGCCAGCAACAGGAGGACTCCAGACACAGGGTATGAAGAACAGCTGGAAGAGAGAACTGGTCTCCCAGGAATATTGACATCTGGGCTTGAAGGAAAGACAAGCCACAGTCAGAGAGAGAAAGACCAGCTAACTCCAGAGATAACCAGATGGCTAAAGGCAAGGGCAAGAACACAAGGTACAGAAACCAAGACTACTTGGCTTCAGCTGAACCCAGCTCTCCCACCACAGCCAGCCCTGGATACCCCAACACACCAGAAAAGGAAGACTCAGACTTAAAATAACTTATCAAGAGGATGATAGAAGATTTTAAGAAGGAAATAAATAACTCCCTTAAAGATATACAAGAGAACACAGGTAAACAACTGGAAGCCCTTAAAGAGGACACACAAAAATCCCTTGAAGAATTACAAGAAAACACAATCAATCAAATGAACAAAACCATTCAGGAATTAAAAACAGAAATAGAAACAATAAAGGAATCACAAAGGGAGACAACCCTGGAATTAGAGATCATAGGAAAGAAATCAGGAGTCATAGATGCAAGCATCACCAACAGAATACAAGAGATGGAAGAGAGAATCTCAGGTGCAGAAGATACCATAGAAAACATGGACACAACAGTCAAAGAAAACACAAAATGCAAAAAGCTCCTAAACCAAAACATCCAAGATATCCGGGATGCAATGAGAAGACAGAACCTGAGGATAATAGGTATGGAAGAGAGTGAAGACTCCCAACTTAAAGGACCAGTAAATATCTTCAACAAAATTATAAAAGAAAACTTCCCTAACATAAAGAAAGAGATTAACATAAATATACAAGAAGCCTACAGAACTCCAAATAGACTGGACCAGAAAAGAAATTCCTCCCGTCACATTATAGTCAAAACACCAAATACACAAAACAAGGAAAGAATATTAAAAGCAGTAAGAGAAAAGGGGCAATTAACATATAAAGGCAGACCTATCAGAATTACACCAGACTTCTCACCAGAGACTATGAAAGCTAAAAGATCCTGGGCAGACCTCATATAGACTCTAAAAGAACACAAATGCCAACCCAGGCTACTATACCCAGCAAAACTCTCAATAATCATAGAGGGTGAAACCAAAATATTCTACGACAAATCCAAATTTGCACAGTATGTTTCCATAAACCCAACCCTACAAAGAATAATACATGGGAAATGCCAATGCAAAGAGGGAAACTACACTCAAGAAAAAGAAAGAAAGTAATCTTTCAACAAACTTAAAAGAAGATAGCCACAAAAATAATATTAACAACATCAAAAATAACAGGAAATAACAATCACTATTCTTTAATATCTCTTAACATCAATGGTCTCAACTCCCCAATAAAAAGACATAGACTGACAGACTGGATTCATAAACAAGACCCAGCATTTTGCTGCATCCAGGAAACGCACCTTCATATTAAAGACAAACACTACCTCAGAGTAAAGGGCTGGAAAACAATTTTCCAAGCAAATGGCCCCAAGAAACAGGCTGGAGTAGCCATTCTAATATCGGATAAAATTGACTTTCAACCAAAATTCATCAAAAAGGATGAGGAAGGACACTTCTTACTCATCAAAGGAAAAATCTACCAAGAAGAACTCTCAATTCTGAACATCTATGCCCCGAATGCAAGAGCTCCTACTTTCATTAAAAAAAAAAAAAAAACTCTACTAAAGCTCAAAGCACACATTGCACCTCACAGAATAATAGTGGGAGACTTCAACACCCCACTATCAACAATGGACAGATCTTGGAAACATAAACTAAACAGAGACACAGTGAAACTAACAGATGCTATGAACCAAATGGGTTTAACAGATATCTATAGAACATTTCATCCTGCAACAAAAGAATATACCTTCTTCTCAGCACCTCATAGTACCTTCTCCAAAATTGATCATGTAATTGGTCACAAAACAAACCTCAACAGATATAAGAAGATTGAAATAATCCCATGCCTCCTATCAGATCACCACGGATTAAGGTTGGTCTTCAATGGCAACAACAACAACAGAAAGCCCACATACACATGGAAGCTGAACAATGCACTGCTTAATGATAAGTTGGTCAAGGAAGCAATAAAGAAGGAAATTAAAGACTTCCTAGAATTCAATGAAAATGAAAGTACAACTTACCCAAACCTATGGGACACAATGAAAGCAGTGTTAAGAGGAAAACTCATAGCTCTGAATGCCTCCAAAAAGAAACTGGAGAGAACATACACTAACAGCTTAACAGCACATCTGAAAGTTCTAGAACAAAAAGAAGCTAATACATCCAAGAGGAGTATAAGGCAAGAAATAATCAAATTAAGGGCTGAAATCAACCAAGTGGAAACTAAAAGAACTATACAAAGAATCAACAAAACCAAGAGCTGGTTCTTTGAGAAAATCAACAAGATAAATAAACCCTTAGCCAGACTAACCAGAGGGCACAGAGACAGTATCCAAATTAACAAAATTAGAAATGAAAATGGAGATATAACAACAGACTCTGAGGAAATTAAAAAAATCATCAGATCCTACTACAAAAGCCTATATGCAACAAAATTGGAAAATCTGGAGGAAATGGACAAGTTTCTAGACAGATACCAATTACCAAAGTTAAATCAGGATCAGATAAACCATCTAAACAGTCCCATAACTCCTAAAGAAATAGAAGCAGTCATTAAAAGTCTCCCAACCAAAAAAAGCCCAGGACCAGATGGGTTCAGTGCAGAATTCTATCAGACCTTCAAAGAAGACCTAATACCAATACTCTTCAAGCTATTCCATAAAATAGAAACAGAAAGAACACTACCCAATTCATTCTATGAGGCCACAGTTACACTGATACCAAAGCCCCACAAAGACCCAACAATAAAAGAAAACTTCAGACCAATTTCCCTTATGAATATCGATGCAAAAATACTCAATAAAATTCTTGCAAACCAAATCCAAGAACACATCAAGACAATCATTCACCATGATCAAGTAGGCTTCATCTCAGGGATACAGGGATGGTTCAATATCCGGAAATCCATTAATGTAATCCACTACATAAACAAACTCAAAGAAAAAAACCACATGGTCATCTCGTTAGATGCTGAAAAAGCATTTGACAAAATTCAACATCCCTTCATGAGAAAAGTCTTGGAAAGATCAGAAATTCAAGGAGCATACCTAAACATATATAAAAGCAATATATAGCAAACCAGTGGCCAACATCAAACTAAATGGAGAGAAACTGGAAGCAATCCCACTAAAATCAGGGACTAGACAAGGCTGCCCTCTCTCTCCCTATCTATTCAACATAGTACTTGAAGTTCTAGCTAGAGCAATCAAACAACAAAAGGAAATCAAAGGGATACAAATCGGAAAGGAAGAAATCAAAATATCACTATTTGCAGATGATATGATAGTATACTTAAGTGACCTGAAAAACTCCACCAGAGATGTGCTACAGCTGATAAACAACTTCAGCAAAGTGGCTGGATACAAAATTAACTCAAGCAAATCAGTAGCCTTCCTATACTCAAAGGATAAACAGGCTGAGAAAGAAATTAGGGAAATGACACCCTTCACAATAGTCACAAGCAATATAAAATATCTTGGTGTGACTCTAACCAAATAAGTGAAAGATCTGTATGACAAGAACTTCAAGTCTCTGAAGAGAGAAATCGAAGAAGCCCTCAGAAGATGGAAAGATCTCCCATGCTCATAGATCGGCAGGATTAACATAGTTAAAATGGCCATCCTGCCGAAAGCAATATACAGATTCAATGCTATCCCCATCAAAATCCCAACTCAATTCTTTGTAGACCCAGAAAGAGCAATTCTCAAATTCATATGGAATAACAAAAACCCAGGATAGCAAACACTATCCTCAACAATAAAAGGTCTTCTGGGGGAATCAGCCTCCCTGACCTCAAGCGGTACTACAGAGCAGTAGTGATAAAAACTGCATGGTATTGGTACAGTGACAGGCAGGTTGATCAATGGAATAGAATCGAAGACCCAGAAATGAATCCACACACATATGGTCACTTGATCTTCGACAAAGGAGCTAAAACCATACAGTGGAAAAAAACCAGTGTCTTCAACAAATGGTGCTGGATCAACTGGCGGTCTACATGTAGAAGATTGCGAATTGATCCATTCCTATCTCTCTGCACATAGCTCAAGTCCAAGTGGATCATGGACCTTCACATAAAACCAGATACACTGAATCTAATAGAAGAGAAAGTAGGGAAGAGTCTCGAACACTTGGGCACAGGGGAAATGTTCTTGAACAGAACACCAATGGCTTGTGCTCTAAGGTCAAGAATTGACAGATGGGACCTCATAAAATTACAAAGCTTCTGTAAGGCAAAGGACACTGTAATTAGGGCAAAATGGCAACCTACAGATTGGGAAAAGATCTTTACCAATCCTACATCTGATAGAGGGCTAATATCCAATGTATACAAAGAACTCAAGAAGCTAGACTCCAGAGATGCAAATAACCCTATCAAAAAATGGGGAAGTGAGCTAAACAGAGAATTCTCAACTGAGGAAACTCGAATGGCCGAGAAGCACCTAAAGAAATGTTCAACATCCTTAGTCATCAGGGAAATGCAAATCAAAACAACCCTGAGATTCCACCTCACACCAGTCAGAATGGCTAAGATCAAAAACTCAGGTGACAGCAGATGTTGGAGAGGATGTGGAGAAAGAGGAACACTCCTCCATTGCTGGTGGGAATGCAAATTGATACAACCTCTCTGGAAATCTGTTTGGCAGACCCTCAGAAAATTGGACATAATACTACCTGAGGACCCAGCTATTCCACTCCTGGGCATATACCCAGAAGATGCTCCAACATGTAATAAAAACACATGTTCCACTATGTTCATAGCAGCCATATTTATAATAGCCAGAAGCTGGAAACCACCCAGATGTCCCTCCACAGAGGAATGGATACAGGAAATGTGGTACATTTACACAATGGAATACTACTCAGCTATTAAAAACAATGACTTCATGAAACTCGTAGACAAATGGATGGATCTTGAAAACATCATTCTGAGCCAGGTAACGCAGTCACAAAAGAATGAACATGGTATGTACTCACTGTTAAGTGGTTAATAGCCTAAAAGCTTGAAATACCCAAGAGTCACTTCGCAGGAACAGTAGTACTGAGTACGAGGTCCCAGATGGAGGGCTTGGAGAAAGGACTGAAGGAGCTGAGGGAGTGTGCAGCCCCAGGGAGGGAGCAACAGTGGCAGCTGACCTGACCCCGGATACCTCTGGAGACAGATCCACCAACTAAAGAATACACATGGAGGGACCCATGGTGCTGGCCACAAATGCGGCAGAGGAGGGTCTTGTTACCCGTCAGGGGGAGGAGAGGCCCTTGGGTCTGAGGGTGTTATATCCTCCAGTATAGGAGAATGTCAAGGAGGGAAGACCAGAGTGGGTGGGGGGTGGGATGGGGAGGTGGGTTGGAGAATATCCCCATAGAGGCCGGGGGAGGGCGGAAGGAATGGGGAGGTTCCAAAGGAGAGATCTGGAAAGGGGGAAACATTTGAAATGTAAATAAAATATGAAAATAAAAAAAAAGAAAGAAAAGAAAAGAAACACCATGACCAAAAGCAAAGAAAAAAAAAAGTTTCTATCGACACCTCTTATACTATCTTTTCCATGTTGTAAATACTTAGTGCTCTCTCTCCCTCTCTCTCTCTCTCTCTCTCTCTCTCTCTCTCTCTCTCTCTCTCTCTTTCTGCTCGCTGGCACTCTGACTAATGCAGAGACTGCTTCTGAGTCATCCTTCGGTCTCCTCCAACACCTGATACGGTGAGTGATTTTCTGAGTGGGTAAGTGCTAAGTAACTGTTTAATAGATGGGCAGATGGATAGGCAGGTGATCAATTAGACAAATGGCTAGAAGGAAGGGTGGATGGATCATAGTGATTTAATGAGAACATTTTAATTTTGTGAAGGTAAAGGCGAAAAAATCCAGGAGAATGCTGGAAAGCGATCCTGAGACTAAGTCAGGGTTTACAACATCCACTCTGCCACACACCCATCCAGAAGAGAACCCATCGAAAGCAAAGAAGACAGGTGGTTTATGCTGGCTTCTGAACTGAGTACCTCACTCTTTCCTCTCCTTTCGGATCTCTTCTGATCCCAACAAAGGATGGGGACAGCATATTAGTGACAACGCTCCTTAATTTTCACCTGGCAGACATCTCCACACTGTTCATTACCCCTGAGTCTCTGAAAGGGGAGGAGGCAACAAAGGAAAGAACCCCATCAGAACTGTCAGTCATATGCACTTGAAGATGCCAAATGGCTGTACGCCTGGGATGCAAGGAATCAGATTGGCGAGACAAATGCAGTCTGTGAGGTTCTTGGGGTTTTTCAACAATTACATTCTCAGAAACTCACATCCTTTTTCTGAGTACATTGTCTTAAATAATTAAGAACTCAGAGACCAAGCCCTTCAGAAGCCTCTTTGCTCATCTCCCCGATAAGCAGGGTGATTCTAGAAGATGTTTAATAGAGATGTTTCCACCTTAGTCACAGGCATTCAAGAGCTTTGACCATCCTAACCCTGGCTCTGCCACTTTATTTGCTGAGATTCTCAGCAAGGCAGCTCCTTTCTATGAGCCTAGCATTTCTTCCTTCACTGAAGTTTTTGTGAAGCCCAGATGAGTGTGAACACAAACTGAATGTGGATAAAGCTCAACACCACAGAGCCATTTGTTTTCTGCACATAACTAGCTCAATGCCATAGCTCCTTATTCACAATGCGAGTCATCTTGCCCTGTCCTACAGAATTGATCTGCCCACTGATGAACGAGAATGCACCAGGTCCTATTAAGGGTCAGAGAGAAGCAAAGCATAGCAGCCTCATACTTATAATCCCAGAACCAGGGAAGTGGGGTGGAGGAGTCTAGAGTTTAAGGTCATCCTTAGCTTTTGTACAACTTTGATGACAGACTCGGCTACAAGTGACTCCATCTTTAAAAATAAAAAAAAAATCAGAAAGAAACCTGGGCATGGTAATGCAGTGGCTATAATTCCAGTACTTACAAGACTGAGGCAGGAGGATTGAAAGTTCAAAACTAGTCTGAGCTATATAGTAAATTCAAGATCAGTCTGGGTTACATAAGGAGACATTATATCTAAAAATAAAAATTTTTAAAAATAAGACTTCCTACCAAACCTGCACTAATAAAAAACTTTCTAAAGCTGATGAGACCTGTCTTTTCCACCTTCCTGTTTCCCTTTCTCTTTATTCCTAGAAAAAAAAAAAATCCTTCATCTGAGATTTCTCCAAAGATCAGTTCTCCGGAACTAAATTGTGTTCATCCTTTTTGTTTACAGAGGCTTCTTCCTCTTCCTATGTTGCTGATCTCCTTTCATGATCTCAGATAAATAGTACTGATAGACAGTCACCCCAAGGCATAATATAACCCGGTATACCTTTAGTTGTAATGACACACTATCTTTTCAAGGGTTGGGCATCAGCCATGTTGTCTTTCGGTAGCCTTTCAGGCAGGGTGAAAGCTATCAGGACAGTAAAAAGTAGGAGATGATGTCTAATGGTTTAAGTAGGAATGGCCCCCATAGACTCATGTGTTTTGCTTGGCCCACAGGGAGCGGCACCATTAGGAGGTGTGGCCTTGTTAAAGGATGTGTGTCTCTGTAGGGACTGGTTTTGAGCTCTCCTATGCTCAGTGTGGGATTCAGTCTCCTTCTGCTGCCTGCAGAAGATGTAGAGCTCTCAGCTCCTTCTCCAGCACCAACTCTGCCGCCATGCTGCCCTGCTTCTTGCCATGACAGTAATAGACTACACCTCTGAAGTATAAGCCGGCCCCAATTAATGTTTTCCTTTTATAAGAGTCTCCATGGTCATGGTGTCTCTTCACAGCAAAAGAAACCCTAAGACACAAGGACTTTCTAAAAAGTCATCAAGTTACATGTATGGGAGGGGGGGATGAAATTTAAAGTGAGCACAGTGCTCCCACTGAGAGTCTTCCTTCATTTTACCCCTCTTCCTCCTGGCCCCAGTTAAAGACAGAAGCTGACCTGAGGAGTCTGAGCCCCTACCGTCTCTCAAAGTGCATTCTTTGTGTTGCTAGTTGTTGAGAAGGGAGAGACTCTCTCCTCTCCAAGACTAGCCTTCAGCTGACATGTAACCATTCTCAGGAGGACTAATTGTTTCATAAAATGTCTCTAGATTCCTGCCAGACTGGCTTCTTCGTGCACTCTGGCTGTGCCTCTACTTCTTTGCACCGTGGCTTGGTAAGTGTTTTGATCATAAATCTGTGTTCTACTTTAGCTTCAACAAAGCCTAAAGAAACTGGAAAGTCTGCAGGCACTGACTCCCACAATGCATTGCAAAACCAATTTAAAGAATCAAGTCCATCAGGCCCTTACCTATTGAGCAGCAGCTCCAGCTACACCCCACACCTCACCACACACACCCCAATACTCAGAAAGCCCCCCCTGCCACCACTTCCTCCTCACAGCCTTTCCACTGATCCCACCACCACAGTCATTACAAATTATCAATAATCCAATTGACATATCCTAGGGGACTGTCCAGAATGTCAGAACTGCCTGTCAAACCAGGGGGTGTAGGTGGGGCCTGGGGGTTGGAATTAACCAGCTTCCGTTTCCTCACTTTGCCAGAAGCAGATGGGGAGGGTAGGAGGAAAAGGATTATTTATTTTCTAGTCTTGCCCAAAGCCATCCTATTTTGAGGGTCAGTTCCCTCCACCCGCATCTCAAGCCTACCATTAGCTTGACTGACAGTAGACCCCATCCAAGCACAGTTCCAAAGAGGCCCTAAGCGACCCGTTCACACCGCCAGGAAGTGACTCTGCACTGCAGAACTTTCAGTTTCGAGATTTTGCAAATTTTATGAGAAATTTTTCAGGCGAGCTGATTTTTTAGCTCCCTCTTTCCCCTCCAGCTAAAAATCAAGATCTTTCATCCGGCTCTGATCTCGGAGGGACTTTTTCTCCTCAGCACTTGGGACATGATTAAATAACAGGCACACGTGCCCACACTGTCCCCAAACCCTTTTATTTCCCAGTGCTTTCTTCAGTAATGAAGCCTGGAATGGAAAACTACTGTGCAGCGAAACTGTAGTAACGAAGAATGAGGAATGGAAGATGCTCCAGCCTGGCTTTTCCTGAAGGAGGTTTGCTCAGGGCACAGGGCAAATTAAGTGTATGTATCAGATGGAAGCAGCCCGAAGAGAAGTTTCTGGAGTTCAGGAACTACCCGTTGGGGGTCCATTACTTGTGAATAAAGAGAAATTGGCAAACATGTATCTTTCTATCGCCTCCAGAGAGTCTTAGAGAGAGAGAGGGATTGGCTGCCATGCATGTTCTTTTTCCTCATCCAGTTGACATGATCATTAACTCTACCAATTATGGCAATATAAAGAAATCATTAAAATGCAATTATTACAGCTGTATAAGTTTATAGCTGCATAACTACATCAAAAGTCCGCCTTTGTAGGTCTTTATGTGCTCCATAAACCTGAATAAACTGCAACAAAGAGAAAAAGATTACTTCAATATGAATCAAAAACAAATGTGTATGGAAACAGTAGCCACGCAAGCTGGGCCCTTCCCTCCACCCCCTCCTGGGTGCCTGCCACAGTTTTCTTTTGTTTTGGGCCTACATCTTCCTGCATTTGGCCCTTGTAAGATTGATCCAAACAAAGGAAGGTCAGCTAAGCAAAAGAGCAGGGGGTTAGGAAAGCCAAACTATATTCTATTTTCTCATCAATGTGACCAAATGAGGACAGAAACTTGACAGAAACAACTTACAGAGGGAGATTATTTTAGCTCACAGTTTCAGAGCTTTTGATCTGTGGTTTTTGGTTCTCTTGATTCTGGGCTGGTGAAGCTACCATCATGGAAGCAAAACCAGAATCATGGCAGACATAGGCTGTTCACCTACCTCATGGCAGAAAGAAACAAAAAAGAGGCAAGAGACGTGATATCCCAGAGGACCTGCCATGCTTCCTCTCACTATGCTCTCATACTAACATTTGCAGAGCCTCTTGCCTGGCAGTAACACTACTTGGGTACCAAGATCCAAACATTCAAGCCCTTAGAAGCATACTTCACATCCAAAGTAACAATACAAGTCCATTTGTTATATCTTAAAATCCTCTAACTTAATAGTCTGCTGAGGCTAGATAAAAGTGTCATCCTGGCCTTACAAATAAAAAGCTGAGAACCATAGGAAACTTATCCAAGATCACATGGTGGGCTGAGTGATCTTGGTTTGTGTCCTTTCTGCAGCCTCAGACTGACTGTCCAGGTTTCTCCACACTGCTCTAAACCAACAGGGACTCTGTCAGAAGTTCCTTGACCATCTGGCTTTTAGTCAGGTTGAACCAATTTGAGATGATAAGCAAGAAAATAAAAGAAGAGGGAAACTGAGATTTCCCTGGACCCCTAGTATAAAGGCACGCCATATTGGGATTATAATTCCAACATCAGTAAGGGTGGATAGAGACAGGCAGATCTCAGGATCCCAGGGACTCACTGGCCAGCCATTATAGCCAAAAGATCAAGCTCCGGGTGCCGTTAAAGTTTCTTCAAACAATAAAGATGGGGAGTTAAAGAGGAAGAAGACCCTCAATGTAGACCTCTGGCCTCTACATGTTCACATGCAATCAAGCATCAAACATACCTATACACAATATACATATGCACATATAAACCATACACACACACACACACACGAGTCTCCTCTCAAGATCCAGACTGAGACACGCAGCTAATGAATGCTGGGACCTGAACTAGAACCCAGATCACCAAAACCCCAGGAGTCCAGGCTTGAATAATTTAGAAAATTTAATTTGTTTGAGACACAGACATACTAATTGCCATCACTATCAAAGTTGCATGCCTCACTTGGCACTGTGCTGGGATGCCTGCTACATCAAGCACACTGACATCAACCATGAGGTACAGTGTATGGACTGGCAGCCACATCCCTAAACACCTGCATGGCCAGTGACGGGATGAGGGTCATCCTACAGAATGTGGGTAAGTGACTTAGGAGTTGAGAGTGGAGTGTCTAGAAAAGCACATGTTCTATTTCCAAGCCAGGTGGAAAAACTTACTGGATCAGATCACAAAAAAATTGCAAATGATCTCCAAACATTTCTATTGGCTTTGACATGCATGATTAGATGATACATCATTGATTTGTTTGGGGATTTCTGTTGCAAATGTGCCTACCTAATTAATGTTCATTAGACTAATAGTGGAGAGAGTTAGAATTCTTGGAGTTCACACACATGACTGCCACCTGGAAGGCAGAAACAAAGCAATCTGCCCTCTGATGTTTCTGTGAGCCTGCTGAACAGCAGATTGCTCACTATAGTCTGCTGCCCACTTTTGTTCTTGTGGCTTGTAGAATGTAGTTCAGGGTACACAGACCCTGGCTGGTCCATAGTATGTGGTGGCAGTGTGTGGGGCCATATATCTTCCCCTGAGGCTCTCAATGCCTCCACGTACTAGGGTGGATCTTCTTAACCATGTCTGGGGACAACAGTAAGAATAAGATGAGGTTGGAGCCAGAAGACACCGTCTCCAGGCAACTATGCAAGGTCTCCCTGGGAAAGCCCTTAGACCTCAAGGAATTTTAGTATTTGACACTTTAAAATG
This sequence comes from Rhynchomys soricoides, assembly GCA_019843965.1. Classification (NCBI taxonomy): domain Eukaryota; kingdom Metazoa; phylum Chordata; class Mammalia; order Rodentia; family Muridae; genus Rhynchomys; species Rhynchomys soricoides. The sequence continues at coordinate 264,778 of JADRCH010007518.1, read as the reverse complement.
ATGAAAGTAATACTTATATCTAGAATTAAAGTTAAATGAAAGAACTAGGAAAATAGTTTAAATGATAAAGTACTTGCCTGGAAATCATGAGTTCAATCTCCAAGAACCCATGTTACAATGACACGTGTGGTGATGTCCTTCTAATTCCAGCACTGGGGAGGCAGAAAGGATCCCTGGGCTCTCGGGCCAGCCAGGCTAGTCTAATTGGTGTGACCTCCAGGTTCAGTGACAGACCCTGTCTCAAAAGGAAATGGATGATGCTCCTGAAGATGGGGTCTAAGGTTGCCCCTGGCCTCCACATGCATGTACAAACATGTACTAGCACTCATGCACACACGCACATGCACACACACTCACACACACACACACACACACATACACACTCACACATGCATGTAAAGAGAGAGACACTAGCCCTGACTCACAGAGTTTATAGACTGAGAGTTGATAGGCTTCTTGTGGATGAGCAGTTGCTTGTACATCTTAACATAGTGAGCCACTGCTATTACTATAGGCTGTTAGAACTAGAGTCCTCTTGCCTAGTTTGCAGACATTCTACTGAATTTTCCCCATTATACATGAATAGTCATCTGGCATTTATTTTTTATTGTGTTTTGTTTTAATTTTCTTTCTGGTATATATTATGTATTGAGCATATTATCCCCTTCCCCCAACCCATTCTCACTCACACACAAAGTCTTTTCTTTTCAATCTTTAATTTGGTTTCGGGGGGGGGGGTGTTTGTTTGTTGTTTTGAAGTAGGGCTTCGTGTAGCCCAAGATGACCTCTATGTAGCTAAGGATGACCTTGAACTCTTGCTCTTCCTACCCCTATGTCCCGAGTGTTAGAACTGCAGATATGCCCTGCTGCACTCAACGCTCTGGCTTATACATTTTAGAAATGACAACGGAAAACTTTTCTGTGGTGTTTGCCACAGATACTGGTCTATCTTCTAAGCATTCACAAAGATTAAGCCACTTGATCCTTCAAAGCCCTCTCTCAAAATAGCTGTAATTCTCCCCGTTTTAGAGACAAAAATCTTAAGACTCAGACGACCCTTGATTCCTATAAGAATATAACATCTAATAATCCTCAAGTGTGGAAATAGACTGAGCAGGTGGATGAAGAGGGAAGGCTTCCCGGGAGGAGAGAAAGCTAGAGAGTGCTCAGGAGATTCGGCCTGTGTGCTTCTATGACTCAGAGCACAAGACCATGCAGAGTGTACTGAGATACAGACATAAGTCATCAAAAAGGAAAAAGGGGGTACCTGAGTCAGACTTGAAGAACTAAAGGCTATAGCTGTGCTCCCTGTTTCCTAGACATTTTCCCATTGCCATGCCCTATGCTGAGGATTGGAAGTGGATAGAAGTCTCCTCTCTGTCAAGCAAAAAAATCCTGGACAAAACCTCTGAGCACGCTGGGTACTGCTTAAAGACCTCTGCAGGTTCCAACTTACTCGGTGAAAGCCTCACATAATTGGGTGTGATGTCCCTAGGTTGATTCATCCCTGCATGGCTGGGCCCAGCAAACCTGGTAGAAAACATTTAGATGCCCAAACTCAGAATGCACATCATTAAAGGAGGAGGAGGAGGTATGAGGGTCCCCTTGTGATCCTGTCCCTGGTTCCAGGAACTCAGATCTGAGGTTCTGAAAGAGCCGAATCACCATCTGAGAAACAAGTCCCTTCCATGGAGCAGACCATTTTGGGTTAATGAAGCAAACAGACAATTTTGGGTTTATGATCTCATCTTTTGCCAAACCTAGCTCAAACACAAACTCTGTGAACAGGCAATGCGCCCAGATTGCTTGTTGTTGGGTCTTAGCAAGCAATGGGCATAGGGAAGAATCAAAGGGGACAATGATGACAGAAACAAGCCTTGAAGCAGTTAGAATCTAGTGGAAGAGAGATGGATGACTGGGGAATGTTATTAGAAGTGGCCTGTGCTGTAAGCAACAGAAGGATGAATGAATGTCATTAATTTGCTGTTTGTTATGGTATCTATCATATATGTAAAAATTGTTATATAGTCACTTCAAATAACAATTAATGTTCACTCATCCTTCAGGTCCACTAAGCAAGAAGATTCATTGTACACTGGGAGCTTTTTCATCTTCCTGGAATTTTTTGGTAAAATATGCCTTTGCTGTTTATTGTGTTCATATCTATTCCTAAGCAATATGGTAGTTGGTTTTGTATTGTTGGATGGCATTTATTCTTCCTGGGGGGAGGGGGGAGTCATTGGACTTCTTTCATCTTAACATTTATAGCTTCATACATTTAAAAATATTGGGAGGGGAAATGAGACTCAGAGAGGACATTTGTCTGGGGTTTAAAATCTGAGTGACATCAGAGCCACTGCTCCCTGCCACCATGCCCACCTGCCTCAGAAAATGCTGGCACAGGAAGCCATCATCAGCATCATTGGTGTTTCCTGGCTGGGGTCACCAGAGGTGGTTCACAACCTTTAGTGCGGTCTGGCAGGATCTGCAGAAACTGCACATGGACCTCGGCTAAAAGTAGGATGGGGAAGACAGTTACATGGTGTGTTAAAGAGACAGCAAGCAGTCCCACTAAGGCCATGAAGGGGCTTAGCAAGAATGACAAAAGCTTAAGGAAGGATGGGCCAGAATACTGCACCCCAGACACTAGGCAAAGCATGCATTTCCTGGAGGGAATGGGGAGTCTGTCACCAAACGTGTTTGAGCCGAAGTTCAACAGGATCATAACTGTATCTGAGAAAGAGTTAATGTTGACAGTTTTGTGTAGGATGGTATGAGGGGAAAAGACTGCAGGCAGAGGGACCACGTGTCCCAACTGTCCAATAGGCTGCTCTGCACCCACTGAGATAAATAAAAACTTGTTGACCAACTGACAGACAAGCTGATTGACGCGCTGCCTTCAAACCATAAGCCCATCAATGTCACAAGTCCCCGCCCTCATAATCTACCCACAGCCAGATCTCTGCCAGGAAAGGACCCACAGCTGAGGGTAAGGTGATTAGAAAGAACCAGAACACTGCATTTGACAATGGAAAAGGACTGAAGATGAGGAGACCCACCCCACAACCAAAAGAAACACCTCCTCCGAGGAGGGAGGCCAACTGCCAGAGCAAGAGCCCTTGAGAACTGAAGACAATCATTGTTCTTTTCCCTCTCTCTTGCATGCCTCAATAATAAGAGGGAAATGCATAGCAGCTGTGTTAAAACAAAAATGATGGTTTTATTTCCACACGTGAGGTTGTCTAGGAATTTAGCTATAACCTTTTATTAGATGTTAATAATTCAGAAGAGGGAGAGAACATTTCCCAGTCAAATCTAATCTCCCACAAATAAATACAAAGAATAATTGCACTGCATTCATCCTGGTTCAGTAGGCAACTGGCAGCCCTGGTGTTGCCAACATCTGTCACCTGAACCACTCACTGTGGTTAATGGCAGCTACATTGCTCGCCTTGGGTCTGTCTCAGCAGTTAGATTAGTAGTTCTGGGTGTCTGTCTTCTAGACTGACTTTCCAAGGCTTCCCTCCACATCGGTGGTTCTCAGCCTTCCTAATGCTGCAGCCTTTTAATACAGTCACTCATGTTGTGGTGACCCCCAACCATAAAATTGTTTTCATTTCTACTTCATAACTGTAATTTTGCTACTGTTATGATTTGTAATGTAAATATCTGTGTTTTCTGATGGTCTTAGGCAACCTCTGCAAGATGATTCCCCCAAAGGGGTCATGACCCACATGTTGAAAACCACTGCTTTATACTGTCCGGTGACTCTATCTGTTGTGTGTTTGTTTGTTTGGGTGGGTGGTTTAGTTTGTGTGTGTTTGGTTGGTTGGTGTGTTTCTGTGTGCATACTAACAGATATGGATGGGGAAGTAGCCTATAGTATCTGATGTTCACCACTAGGCCAGTGTCTAACTTTGGCCCCCTATATTGAATGTTCAGTTAAAGCCGAGACATTCATTAGACTGAAGAAGAGTCTTGTGCTTTATGCTTACCAGCAGGGGCATTCATGTAAAGGAAAAAAAAAATAACCATTTGATAATTAGCTTCTCAGATTTTTGCTATATCATTGGTCAAATTGCTAACTGGGTACAAGTTGGCCTTCTGCATCATTGCACACTCTGTGAAATGTGAGTCATAGCACGTTTTCTTGGGATTTGGGAACCACAAGCCACCTTTTCTCTTCACAAAGGAGTGAACGGTAAAAAACCAAAAATATAGTAGACAAAACAGCAAGAAGAGGGGTCCAGGAAGATGGCTTCTCGGATAAGCTCTTGCATTGCAAGCATGTGAATCAAAGTTCAGGACTCCAGAAACAATGTGAATGGCATACTGTAATCCCACTACTCAGAGAGCAAAGACATGGGATCTCTAGAGCTAGCTGGCTAGGTAGACTAGCATATCTGTGAGCTCTTTTAATTGAGAAATTCTGCTGTGATAATTAGGTAGAGAGAGACTTAGTAAGACCCCCAACATCTGCCCCCGGCCTCCATGCACGCAAGTGCACACACACATACACACCAACATACACTGTAAACACAGTCTTTTAAAAAAGATAACCAGGAGAGGGATTTGTTGTGAAAACTGCATGAAGTTTTTCATGGTAAACAGTCACTAAGCTTCTGCTTTCTACTGCAGACCTGTGGGCCAGAGGAGAAACTTGGCCACAGCCAGGCTTTGATTGACAGAATGAAAATCTATTTACTTTTATTTTCCTGTTCCTCTCCTAAACTAGCCTTCTCACCCTCCAGGGAAGCAATTCTCCACAACCAGTTCACTAACCCCTCTCTCCAAATCAGATTCCTGGGCAAAGCCCCACACTTCATGGAGAGAGAGAGAGAGAGAGAGAGAGAGAGAGAGAGCCCAAAGTGAGGCTGTTTCCATGCAGGGCTAGTAAACCAGTTCTCCAGGGTGATATAACTAACCTGAGTTACAATGTTTTCCAGTTTTCATGACGTAAAAGTACCCAATATGGCCAATTTCAAGCCACCGCCATTAAACAACCAGCTTGTACCATTCTAAAGTATTTAACTAGTCTCCAGTGTGATCCAGCCTTAGCTGGAACCTATCAGGTCCCCAGGCCCCCACTGTCTCTGAGACCCTCTGGCTTAGGTAGGTCTTGGGGTACCCTCACCCACAGGCTTGGTCTTCACACTCACTGTTCACCCCTTGGAGTCTGTGAAAGTAAGAACTCACTGTGTCCTTAAACAACATCTTGTTCAGAATGTGTCACTTGCCATAAATACTGGCTTTTAGCCTGTCTTCTTGGCAGCTACCTCTGGGAGTAGGGACAGGGAATTCATCATAAATTTCAGAGCTGGTAGATTTCAAGAGAGTAAGAGAGGCTCTTTGCCCACAGAAACCATGGAGTAAGCACATCTCCCAAGTGCCATCATGCTACAGGCAAGCAACCTTCCATCTCTTCAGCATCTGTCCCTTCTCTTACTATCCAAGCCAGAGCAAAACAACAGCCCAGACTCTGTTGTCATCAGAGGCAAGAGAGAGGCTAAGGGAACATGGACTTCAGAGGTGTGTGATTGGAGTTCAGAGCTGGAAACCCATCAGCAGTTACTAAGAGAATCGCAGGAAACATTTTATAAGCATAAAGGCTGCTGCCAGGGACTGGAGACAGTAAACAAACAGAGAACTGGGAACTAAAATAGGGCCAGAGGCAGGATTGAGTGTGGAGAGACAGGTGGACAAAGATGAACCACATTCTGCTGAACCTAAAAGCTCCAAGCAGGTGTATTTCCTTATTGAGTGCCAGCCCCAGATGCCGTCAGCCTGTTCAGCTGCTGCTCTTCCATCAAATGTTGATGCTCTCAGCCTAGCTAACAGCATAACCTCCATCTTGTTCAAATTCATGCAGGACTAACAACCTGCAGGTAATCTGACTGCAGCTTTCCTTGAGCTGTATCCCTTCTGGAAACAGTCTCTTCGCCTCTAGATGACTTGCTCCTTTTGCAATCTGGTTGAACCTTCACCTCACACAATAGATATCTCGACTTAGTTCTAAGCACTTTATCTCTCACTCCCTCAGTACTTAGTACTTAGACATTTGACAGATCTTATCCATGTGCGAGCATGTGTGTGTGTGTGTGTCCTGTACACATGCATGCGCAGTGGAAGTGGGAGTGTACGTGTATGAAGACCACAGATCAATGTCTGGTTTCTTTCACAGTCACTCTCCACTATATTTTTTGAAGCAGGGTCTCTCACTGAATCTGGAGCCCACTGTTTCTGAGATTGTTTGTCTAGCAATCCCTGTATGTTCTCTTGTCTTTGCTCCCCCAGCACCAGAGTCATAGGCATGAGCCAGCAAGCCCAGCCTTTACTGGGGGTAAACTCAGGTTCTCATGCTTGTACAGAAAGGAGAGTAGATGTTTGTGTCCTCAGGAGACGTTAGCACCTCCCCTTATATTCCCCTGCCACACCTTCTGGGACAGCTCAGATTCCAAGTAGTTTGTCTGGTACCCCTAAATTTCAAAAAAAAAAAAATGCCAGTATTTAAATTGCATCGGCATAACAGTTGTTTACTGTACACCTCCGAAAGCTAGAAGAAATTATTTTAAATGTGTTCATCATAAAGAAATGGTGTTTGAAGATATAAATAGACTTAACCTGGCAAACACTATGCAAGGTGTCCATGTATCAAAACATTGTGTGGTACTACATTAGTGTGTTCAACTTCATGTACCTGCTTTTTAAAAAGTAAACGTAAAATGTAACTGTTTTAAATCTTTAAATAGCTAAATCACCAAAACAATATATTAAACATAAGATCAGAACATAAGATTAAACCCCCATTTAAAATCTAGAAAATCCAATCTCATACTCACCAACCTTTCTAGGTACTCAGTTGTTCTCTTGTTTTTTAATCTATTGATTCTTCCCCTCCCCCCCATAGATTAAGTGTCTTGACAAGGCCCTGCAAGCATCTAAGTGGAAAGAATGATGTGCAGGTTTAGGGCTGGGGATGAAACAGGACAGGCTGAGGCAGCCTAATTGACAGGGTATCATCGGGACCAGCAAGAAGATACTGGGCCTGCAACAATGACCAGTGAGCGGGCCATCAGGCAGGGAGCATGAAGCTTTGCTGACAGAGTATGTGAAGTCCAGGATCCCTCACTCACAAGGAAGTACAGATGAAAGTAAACATCCAGACCTGCTGTTGAGAGCAGAGAACAGAGTCTCCCTCCCTCCCCACTCCTCACTGAGAGTGCAGCAAAGGGTTTAAAGAGAGACAAACTCCCAAGGACAAGACAAAGTAGGAGAGGAGGAAGCAAGAATAAATCTTGAACGCTCCAAAAGTATACAGGCAAAGGATAACAAATTTGACAGAATCAAGAAATCTGAGTCAGGACTGGTAGCATGGAAAGCCAAAAGTCAGCCCGATAAGAGACCACAGGACCCTCGGGGTTCCCTGGAGTTGGCAGCACAGGCATTTCTGGAAGTAAAGGAAACAGATAAATGCTGTTCTCACAACAGTCTCTGAGAGCCACCCCTATTTTGACCTGGGGCAGGGTTCATTCCACACTAGCAGATACTGTGGGTTATTGTCTGTAGATGGAAGACGACTGGAAGGTCCCAGTGTCCCCTGAAGGTAGGTTGCCTTACCACAACAGGACAATCAAACATATTTGAGTCCTTCTCTAACATTACCAAATATCACACAAGAGCCAAGCTGGGTCACAGTGGCTCTCTCTAGCTCTCAGTCAGTGCTGTGTGCACTGCAGCTCCTCCCCCTTAAGCCCCACCCCTAATTCTTCCACTTCCACTTCCATTCCCTGCTGACTACCAAATGATCACCATCGTTTGGTCTAAGGAATACTGTCTTATGTCCTTATTGCATAGCTTTCACTGCCATTACTATGAGACAAAACAAAAGAAATGTGATGTTCTCATTTCACTTAGCTTTAATCAATAAAAACTACATTAAACATTTCTCATTTATTTAACTTGTTTAGATTTAAAACAAGCGAAAAGAAAGAAGAAGAAAAAGAATGGAAGGACAAAAGTTTTTGTTCAGACAGTTCTCCGTAGCAAGGCCTACACTGTCGTGACAAGAGACTCAAGTTTCTCCCTGGCCTACCCAGATGAGTGTGATTTCCTCGGTGTAGCCTGAGGGCTGGGTTATAATCTACAAGGTAACTTGTCAATGTAACAAAGGTGATGCAGAGAACTGTTATCTGACCATTGCCTGAGATGGAGAGAAAAAAAGGCAAGGGGGTGCCAGTGTCCTTCCCTAGTAATAGAGACCACTGCCTGTATATCCTTCCATGTCCCCTAAAGGTCCCCAAGACCTTTCCTCCCTCTGCCTCCCTTGGAATCTCAGGAGACTTCCTTCACTACATTCAGCTACTTGGTCAACCAGCCAAGGCAAGCAAGGATCTGTGGGGACGGTGACAGATTCCACTGTAGAGGCCACATACACTGAGTCTGAAGATGATTTATGAGAAGGTCTCAGATTCTCTTGCTTCAGCTCCCTCTGGAACTCTCTGGAAGGTTCTGGTCATTTTGTTTCATTTAAATCACCAGATTGTCCTTCACCTTAGCACCTGGCCCTGGGACTTAAAGAGAACTACTTTGGTACAGCCATTAATCACAAGCTTCGTTGGGCTTTAGGGGCGAACACTCTCCTCTCCTTCCCTGCCCTACTCAAGGAGTGTGTTCTGTTCACTGACTTGGATTCCACATTGAGCAGTTCAGGCCTTGTTGGGGGGAGCCTTTCAGAAAGAGAGAAAGTGGCTTTGTCTGTTCCTGCTGCTTTAACTAGATACCGCTGGATGGGTGGCTTATAAATAATAAAAATGCATTTCTCACATTTCTGGAAACTAGAAGGTCCAAGGTCAAGATGCCAGCACATTTGATGTCTGGTGAAGAATTATTCCTTCTTGTTGCACCTCCATGTGGCAGAAGGGTAAAAAGGGGATACATAGGGGACTGTATTTCCAGAGAAGATGCAGTGATTCAGAAGTGACCTGTGCTCCTTTGTATTTTCCATCACCTGTGGAGACAGCAGGTTGCCCTCCCATCTCTCAACTGCTCACATCCTAAGGAAGGAGGCTTCAATACTTTGTAAATATGGATGATCCTGGAAGAAGCCTCAACTTGCAGTTGGACAGCCAACACTCAAATCCAGTTATTATTTAGGCAGAGATGTGTTAAGAGTCATCAACTAGGCAGGGCAGTGGTGGCATACGCCTTTAATCCCAGCACTTGGGAGGCAGACGCAGGCGGATTTCTGAATTCGAGGCCAGCCTGGTCTACAGAGTGAGTTCCAGGACAGGGCTGCACAGAGTCTTGACAAACCAAAAAAAAGAGTCATCAACTAAATACACCGGACAAAGACGACATCAGGTGGAAAGAAATGTGTGTAGACAAAGGATGTGAAAGACAACCGCTAGGACAATCCTCTCTTCTTAGTGCTACCTCATCACCTTTGGAAGATGCTCTAATCCCTTCCATCGTCTCTGCTGTAACCCACATTAGCATCATACTTAGTTATCATTTGGAACATGACTAATGCCCACTGAACACATCACAAGAATTTATTCAACACATCACAAGAAGTACTAGCCAGAGAAACTAGTCAAAAGAAAGAAAGAATATCAGATATGAAATAAGGAAAACAAGCTGTCATTGTTTACAGATGATATAATCTTATACAAAGAAAACCAAAAACAATCTTTTAGATCTAACAAATAAACCTAGCAAAGCCACAAGATAAAAAATCAGCATTCAATTCGTAGCATTTCTGGATTCCAACAGCAAGTTGCCTAAAAAGAAGTCAACAAAGCGATCCTACTTATAATAGCTACCAAAAAATTTTTAATGTCTAGGAATAAATTTGACCAAGGAAACAGAAGGGTTCTACATTGAGTGCACATTTCCTAAGGTCTGTTATATGCCAGAGGCTAGAGAGAGCTAACCCTCCCCTCAGAAGGTCCACAGCGAAGGAGGGAGGAGCATGCCTATAAACCTCTAACTAAATGCAAGAACACAGTCAACGCAGAAGGCTGCAGAGCACAGAGGAAAGAATGAATTTTTAATGAATGTTCGTAGAACTTCACTGTGAAGATGACATTTGAGCCAAAACTTGGAGGAGAAGAAAGTTGTCCTGAGGGCTAAGGACAGCATAGCCAAGGGACATTCAAAGAACAGATTGGCTTCCTACAGCTTCAGCACAAATTAGCCCAAACTGGTGGTTTATCACAACAGAAATGCAGTCTCATACAATCCTAGGGACCAGAAGTCCAAAGTCATGGTGTCGAGGGGACTGCATCTTTTCTGGGAACTCAGAGGAAAAGCGACCCTGTGAGTCTCCTGACTTCCAGTGGTCACCTGGCAATCTACATGCTGCTTGGTTTGTAGATGTGCCACCACTGCTCCACAACCTGCATCTTCACATCTTCTCTGTGTGTCTCTGTGTCCCCTCATTGTCTCACAAAGACACTTTCTACTATGTCTGTCCTAACCATACAGGAATTTTCTCCTGCTTTCTTAACTAGTTATACCTACAAAGACCTTACTTTGAATAAAACCACATTCTGAGGTTCTCAGTGGGTATGAATTTAGGGATAAGGACACATTTAACCCACTGCTGAGGCTGGACTTCTGATGTGATATGTCATATTCAATATGCAAATATTATCTCCACACACTTAGGTCATATGCTAATGTTTCTGGATCCTGGCTAGCTATAAGCTCAAAGGTGATAATATCTGAGACCCCCATACCCCAGTGCCCACCTCTTTCGAAAAGACTTATGAATGCCACCTTCAGGTGAAGAAGAGACCAATATCAAAGCTCCGAAGAAGCCAGAAATAAAACGAATCCTTTGTCCCTGGGTTTCTGTCCATTCAAAGTTCAAGCTTCCATTTCAACATTTCTCAGTTTGCTAAGAAAACAAGAGATGCTCTCAGGCCCCTCCCCCCTCCTTCTCGCCTTACAACTGGGTACAGTGTGTTCTGAACAGAGAGGAGGCTTCAGTGAGGTATGAAATGAAACAAATCCGCAGGCAAACAGCAAAGGAAGCTGGTGTATTTTTAATATGCAGATACCATTTCAGGGATCGTGAAGAAAGTTTTACCTCTTCATATTGAAAACCCAGAGCTCTGGAAAGGGAGGAAGCAGAGGGGGGAGGAACACACAGGTCTCTCCTTGCAGCACAGCCATTTCTTCAGAAGCAATTGATTAAAGACAGAGGGTAGGGAACGGGCTGTTCACACTTGCCAAACATTTCTAAAGGTTTCAAAATCACTCAAGGTGGTGGATTTTCTCCCACAAAGTGTCTACAAAATCTGTCACCTTGTCACCCAATGTTCAAACAGGGCAGTGTCTTGAGAAATGACTTTGTTCTCGGGATCTTTCTCAGCACTGGCCTGATGTAGCTTCTATTTTCTACATCAGTGTGAAGCTGCTGTAAAAAAAACAACTGCACCAGTTTTCAATCCAACAGCTAACGAAAGGGGGGCTGCCTCCATCCATCGCATCCCTACCTCTTCTGCCATGACCCTAGGAGCAGTCCACAGGCTCATCACCACCTCTTAGCTGAAACAGGGGACTAGAGCCATTGATGCCAGAATCCAACGTGAAGGGTCAGCCTCGGCACCACAGGCTTGGGAGCAACATCTAGTCCTAACCTTCTCTCCACAGATGAGGAAAGTCAGAAACAGATAAAGCAGTGACTTGCCCAATGACTAGCGGACACCTCTCATTTGCTTTAGTACTCTGCGCCTCTGGTCTACCTTTGTGTTCAGGATTAGGAGATATGTTAGTTCCTTTCCTCGCTACTGTGACAAAGAAACTGACACAAGTGACTTGAGGGAAAAGAGGTTTGTGTTGGTTCATAGTTTGGAGGGAGTGTGGCAGGGACATTACTATTCAGGACCAGCTCCTTTCTATGGTGGTAGGACCATTAGCCACCTGGGTCAGCTAGTCACTCATGGTAGCAGTCCTAAAGCAAAGAGATCTGATATAAGCAGCCATAAGCAAGCTGGTACCTTCAAAGGCCTGCTCCTAGTAACCTACCTCTATAAGTCTTATTCACAATTTCCTAAAATGGCATCACCAGATTCAAACCATAGGAAACCCTGGTGAGGACTACAGCCTGTCTTCACAATAGAAGCTGAAGAGACTTCGATTTCCCATGTCTCTCCTCACCCAGAGCCCAGGTTTGACCTAAACTCTTATCAACTACACATATCTGTGGAGTGGTTGGAAGGTAGAGGATAGATAGGTACATAGGTAGGTAGGTAGGTAGGTAGGTAGGTAGGTAGATAGATAGACAGACAGACATATAGAGATGGATGGATAGATGGATGGATGGGAAGATTTTTACCTGATTCAAATTTGATTCAGTGAAATAATTATCCAGCATCTTTTATCTTTTTAATCAACCTAACTTACTCCTAATGTACCCATAGTTTATTTATGTGGCTTTTTTATCAAAAAATAAAAAATAAAAATAAAATCTTTGCTACTTCCCAAAGTAGAACCAAGTATTAAGCAGAAACAGGCACTCTAGAAATTGCCAAGAATCTGAGGTGATTAACTTGTAAAAGTTGGGTTTAAGGCAGTAACGATTCAGCAAGACATGAGAAACAGACTCTATCAAGGACATAGTAAGGGTGGCAAAGCACCTCAGTCCTACCTGTGGATGCCCAGAGTTTGAATCACCTACAGAAGTCAAGGCTGATGGGATGAATCACTTGCCAGCGAAAAACAATATAAAAAGCACAAGAAGATCAAAGCCTTAGTGAGAAAGAGTTTGCTTCTGATAGCTCAAAAGGGATCTTTACTTCCAATTAGGAATGGAAAAAACTATTCGCAACTCCAGGCCCCAAATAAAAAAATGAGGATTTGTTTTTCTGTGTATTCGAAGAATACTTGTTATTTGCTTAAATAGATACAAATCAAACTAAAGTTTGCTCTTGAAGAGGGCTGAATTATAAGATCTTTAGTTTTCAGCCTCATGCTATTGTATAGGTGAAAATTAGGTCGTTGACTAGGCAAGAGGTAGAGCTAAAAACCGAACCTGATTTATGGGGCAAATCGGAGGACTCAGAGAACTCTGAACTTCTAAGCTGTATTGATCCTGATGTCGCTTGTCAGTCCCTCTTCTCAGTCTTCAGCTAGAACACCTTGATAAAAACCCTGCCATGATCTAACTTGAGGGCATGTGTTAGTTAGGCTTGGTTGCTATGGTAAAATACCTGACAGACAGAAATTAAAGGAGGAAGAATTGATTTTGCTCACATTTACAGAGGTTTTAGGTCTTTGCAGGGTGAAGCCAGTTAACAGAGTAAAAGCTTGCATCACTGTGTGTGTGTGTGTGTGTGTGTGTGTGTGTGTGTGTGTGTGTGCCTGCTGGGCATTTCCCTTTCATTCCGCCTAGGCCCTGGGCTATGGGATAGTCCCATACATAGTCAGGCAAATTGTCCCTTTGTACTTATTCCTCTCTGAAAATGCTAATCAAGTAGTCTCAAGCCAAGCAAGTTGACATTCAGGAGTCATCATCACACCCCTTCTCATCTCGACACCTCTTACCTAAACCACAACATCCCACCCCTGGGCCATCAAACAAGCAAACAAACCAAAACAGCATCAGTCTACCTGCAGTGGGTTTCAAAGTTTTAATAGTTCCCACATTGCTCCAAAATCAAGTTCAGGATGTCCTCTGAGACTCAAGGCAAACCCTTAGTGGTGAATTTTCAAAAAGAAAATTATACCTTCAACATGCTATGGCATAGAATAAATGTTTCCATCCCAAATAAGAGGAATCAGAAAATAATAAGAAAGGATTCAGCTAAAGTAAAACTAAAACCTGACAGAGAAAATATATATCCTGTTGCTCCAAATCCAGCCTTCAGGGTGTGGGTATCAGGATACAAGCACTGATGCTCTTGAGCAGCCCTGAACCTACGTGCTTGCTGGTTGCACACTACATGCATACTCTCTTTAGGCAAACTCTGCTCATTGCCTGCTGCTTTTATTAATCCCACAGGCAGAGGAAAAAACCACTCCCACAATTTTGAGCCAAATTTGAAGCAAGCTTTACTAAATACTGGTCAAAACGGTGGACACTGGCCAGGTCCATACCTGGGATTCCCAGAGAATGTCTCCAAATTACATTAGTCAGTGCCTATAAAGACCTGAGGTGGTGCCACACTCCTTTAATCAATCCCAGGGTAGGCTTAAGGGAGGTAGGGGAGAGTAGATTTATGAGTTCAAGACCAGCCTGGTCTACAGAATGAGTTCCAGGACAGCCAGGGCTACACAGAGAAACCTTGGAGATGGGGAGTAAAACCCACAAGGCCATGTACTTACCACTTTCATCCAATTTGGGGCAAGCATACATCCTGACGTACTCCCTGCCTATGTGTGATCAAGCATATCCTATGAAGTTGGGCAACCAACCTTGTTTACAAAATAAAAACCCGTGTCTTGTCATCTTCATAAACTACCCCAGCATTCTAGAAATTTAGCTGTTGTTGGGCGAGTGAGGCTTATAGGTTAAAGGCCTTTTAATTTTATAGGTCTCTTAAGCACAGCAGTTAAAACTTAAAATGTAATTTTAGCCTTCACACTTTCCTAGTGGGCAGCTCATGTTCCTGGAACTTCTAACTTCTTGTGGCTTGACTTCACCCCCACATCTTTGGCTTCAGCCTCACAGCTTCATGCAATGCCCTCTCCGAGGCTGCCTGAAGGGATCTTGACCCTGCTGCACATTGTTGACTCTATAGGCTTCCCTCTGAAATCATGTGGAAGCCCCATGACCCCATAACTTTTATACTTTGTATGCCTGCAAAACTAGCAACATATGGGTGATCCCAGGCCCTTTCACCCCTGGACAATGGCTGCTGCAGCCCTTGAGTGCCTGGATAGAGGAATGTGGGGAAACACTGCTGTAGATAGACCTGTGGGAGCAGGGTGCTTGCACACTCTCTTCTCAGTAAAGCCTTTCATATGAGTCAAAAATTCTACATTCTTGATCCTATTATGAGTGTTGTCTGGGATTATCTGAGAGTCCCTCAACATACCTCTACTACTGTCTTCACTCGGAATTCTTGGGGTTTTTTCCTGTTATCCCTGATCTCTTCAGCAAGCAGGCTCTATCTGTGTCCACAATTTTAAAGGAGCTCCTTTTCTAGCCAAACTACATGTTTTCAACATTGTTTCCCTCTGCTTTGCTTGCAACTCTCACTACAAACCTGAATAAAAGCAACTAACAGTAACTATGCTGTAGTTTTAATGCTAGGTTTCCTTGAAAGGTCCCCTACCATTTTAATAGTCTGTTGCCATTAAGTTCATCCTCATACAAAGTCTCAGGACAAGGGCAAAATATAAATAAGGTATTTGCTAGAATATTCTGACCACAAAATAATAATAATAATAATAATAATAATAATAATAATAATAGTTTCTAGTCTAATTCCCAATAGAACTCTTGTTCCAATCTGAAATCCCACAAGTACAGTCTCTACTGTATGCATTTCTATTTGTGATCCAGTCTGTTTCCCCATCATAGCTGCCCATTAAGTTGAACAACAGAATTCTAGAGTTTCTGTAGTCTACATCTTCAAAACTTTCCTAACTCCTTCCATAAACCAGTGCCAAAAGCTCTGTACAGCATGGTCAGGTGGTCACAACAATGGCCCCAGCCATGGCATGAGTTTTCTGTATTAAACTCTATGTCACTATGACAAAATCTTGAACAGAAAGACATTAAACAAGAAGGGTAGGTTTGATCAGGAGCTTTAGTCCATTGAGGTGTGAACAGAATGTCAGGGCAGAAGAGTTTGCATCATATTGACCAGGAGACAAAGAGAGGGTACCTGGTGCTGATGGCTTTTCCTTTCTCTTCTTTTATTCCATTGAGTTCCTTCCATCCCCACCACATTCAATTAGAGAATATTTTCCTTCATTAGTTGATCCTGTCTATAAACATCCTCACAGATATGCCCAAAGGTATGTTTAACTCACCACCTGGGCATTTTTTCAGTACAATCAATTTGGCAATTAGGATTCATTATGACATCATATTACCTTGCAAAGAGAAATCAACTCTTTTCATGCCCATCCTCCCTCCCCATTGCCTCTACAACTACTGTTTGATCTCAGAATATCATCAGACAGGATGGGGTAAGGGTGAAGTATATATCTCATGTCCCTACCTCAGATATGAAGCTCATAGACAAAAATGCATTCCTTTGATAGTTGATACTGACAAAGAACTGGGCAATGTATAAAACAGTTAATTCTAACAGTCTTACATCAACATGGCAGAGACACTTTAGAACAAGCTAGCTTTATTCATGTGGTAGTTCTGCACTACTTTGGAGAACTAGGAGACATTGTAATGGTTTGCTAGCTGACAGAAACTTGGACTCATTGGTGCCTTGTATTAAATGCAGCTTTGATTCTAGAAATTACAAAGTATGATTTAGAAGAATTATATTCAAAGGCCTAAGGAGACAGAAATTTTGGAGTGGAATTATCATTAAGTGCTTGGTTACTCTTAACTGCATCTCTCAATTCCCAAGAGTACTCAGAATTTCCTACTGTCAACAAGACAATAGTAAATACATTAGTAAGGGGAGTCCCTACAGTTTTACAAAAAGCCAGGGTGGCTATTCTCTGTCAACAAAAGATACTGGAGGGAGGCTCTGGATGGAAACAATATGCATATTTTCAATCACATCAAGTATTATAAAATAGACCAAGGTGGGAAGAACCATAAATGACAGAGACACAATGAGCTTGACTCATACCAGGCAGTAAACAGTTGATCCCTATGCATCTTGGTATGACAGTTTATTGAGTTGTCAGAATGAAAAGAGATGAACACATCAGCAAGATCCTTATTTTTATTTGACAGACCTGACATATAGAAGTCTGACCTCTGCCATCATAATTGAGAATTACAAACCTACAGACTAAAATGGATAACTGACTATATTCATTTAGCATCAGTAAACTCACCAACCCTTCTCTTCCTCCTTTCTATCAACAGTCCTAATAAGACTTCCTGGGAGACAATTCCTTCCTCCAAGAAGCGATTCTAACAGACCCTCTTCTGTTAACCATCACCTGACTGGATGTGGATTCTACATCCAGGATGAAGCCAGTTTTTTACTACAGAGGAAGTAAACCAGAACTAAGAGGGAACAGAGCATAGGACAGGAAAAAGCTCAGGTCATCAGATAGATATAAATAGATAGATAGATAGATAGATAGATAGAATATCTACATATCATATATATGATGTATGGTATATATAATGTGTGTGTGATGTATGGTGACAGTGAAACTAGACGCAAATGTGACTTGAAGAATAAGGTAAAGGGGAAGAAAAAGAAAGTGAAAGATGAGAGGCAGAGGCATGGAGGAAAATATGCTCAACAAATGATGCAGACTTATGTGCTAATGTCCTTATTTAACAGTCCTATGTACAAGCAAATATATCCAATAAAATTTTTAAAGTAAAGAGATAAAGCATCTGTTATATAAAAAGTAAAAAATATCAACAAAAATAAACAAACAACAACATAAATCAGGTAGTGCCTTTAAATCTTGCCTGCACATTTGAACTGACCAGAGAATCTTAAAGAACCTCAATACCCAAACAGCACACAGACCAGATAAATCCAACTGCTAAGTCTTGTTTTGATATCTCCAGATGATTCCTATATGAATCAGCAGATGATCCTTTTGTTCACTTCATCTGGCCTTCAAAAGAAAGAGAGAGATTAATCAAATCACTTCCCTAAAGAAGAAATAAAATCATTGTCTTCAGGGTGAGGTTGGCATTTCAAGTACTTCTGGAAAAGAAGAAACAAACTTGGTGGGTCCAGATGCCTTTTCCTCTGAAGGGGCTGGATGAATCCTGGAAGCAGCACAATGGCTGATCTCCAGTGGGTCATGTTATCAGTGAAGGACCAGCATCTCCAAGAGCTTGGACCACTGCTATCACCACTGTGTACAACAACATTGAGCAAGTCTCCTTCCTAACAAATGAGCCGATTCCTAAATTTACTTCTTTTTCTGCTCTGTAGTTCAAACATGAGGAGGAAGCCTCCACCTCCTCATGCAGAATAGGATACTGTCTGCAGAACCACTTTGGACCTGGGGATAGGAACTCCTTAAATTGGGGAGGGAGGAGCTCTAAGCAGCCATTTCTTGGAATCAGCTAAGCCTCCATCTGACTCTCAGGCCAGGAACTCCTTATCCAAAAAAAAAAAAAAAACTGCTTATGAAAGAGACAGGAGATCCAATAACTTTCTCTCTCTTCAAGCTTGAAAACAATACAGATCTTAGAGCAGTGATTCTCAACCTGTGTGCTGCAACCCCCTTATAGGTAAAATATCCAATATCCTGCATATCAGATATTTACATTACAATTCATAACAGTAACAAAATTACACCTATGAAGTAGCAATGAAATAATTTCATGGTTGGGGGTCACTACAACACAAGAAACTGTATTAAAGGGTCACAGCATTAGGAAGTTTGAGAGCCAGTGCCTTAGAGAGTGTGCCAGCAAGAGGCAAAGCTGTGGTGGTGAGAGAGGCACATGAGTGACACCTTGGCTAGGCTTCCAGAGCTCTTGGGTACAAAGCCAGTTCTGTCACCAACAACTGATTGGGTTTGACAAGCCTCATCCTCTCTGTACACCTGCCTCTATCATAGACTGAAAAGAATAATTTACAGGTATCTCAAGTGCCCTCTATTTTCACTGTCTATGAGTCTGTGCCTCTATGAAGGGAGAAAGAAATTCTCCATTTAACTGGCCATCCCAGGAGATAAGGAAATGACTAGAGAATGCCTTGCCCAAAGGGAGTAAGTAAAGGTGTCTGCTGGGGTTAGAGTCCTTCATGCTTGCCAGCCCAGGCATATCAAGCCAATTACCAGATGAAAAAATAGGAAAGGGGGAGTTGGTAAAAGTGCATCTATCCCTGCCAGACGTCAGAGGACTAGGCAGAGCCATTCTGCCAGCCCCTGGGAATTCTGTTCTGGGCCTGGAGAATTGAGGAAGGCAAGGCAAGGACCCCAAAGGCTCCAAGGCTCAGCCTGACTCCAATTTGAAGCTGTCAGAACTGCAGTTAAAATTCTGATCAGCCTTGGTCTCAGGGGGTTAGGGGCTTCTCGTGGCTGCCGGAGGAAATTACTCACTTGGATAAACCCAAATTAGACTTGGAAAAGTAGCACATTTCTCTTTACCCTGATGTCTGGAGGGTTTCTCCAATGCCCTGTCCCCCTCCTTTTTCTTCCCTCCCTTCAGCCACTTCAAGTCACAGACCTGGAAAGTTCTCAGGCCTCTGCAGTCTCTGGAATTTAACAGACATGTTGGTGGCTATGCTGAAATTCAGCAATTCGGATTGTAGGACCATGAAAAGCAGCCTGGTATCTGGTTGAGCTAAGGTTTAAAATTCTAGCAACCCAGTAAGGAGTCTCCAGCAGGGGATAAACATGCAAGGGACAGTAGGCATTTTGCCATGTTCCTGGTCCCCAGGCTCCTGACACAAGGATGAAGCTTTCCATAGGTCTGTGACCATCAGTCACATAAGGGCAACGCCCCAAGCCCCTCCACAGGTAGAGGTGTGGTCACATAGCCTCAAGACATCTCCATTTTAATGAGATACCTAGAGGCTTAGCCAAAAACTCACCTCCCCAGCCACTCCTCCCTGTATCTGGTATTTAACCTCAGGCCTGTCCTGAGGTTGGGGGATATGGTTTTACTCATCCCACTCTCTGCCATGACAATAAACACCCTAAAATGGTAGACTGTCTCTCTTTATCGGGATCCACAGTGGGGAACAATGGAACAGGCCTTTGTCTAAAGAGCCTGCTGTCTAGTCTCCCAAGTCCTCTCAGTGCTCCCAGCCACGGCCTCTACCAAACCAAGCCAGCCAGCCCCAACAAGCCAAAGACTTGGTCCCAGTAGGACCCAGCCAGGCTCCTCCCCGCCTTTCCCCCTCTGCCCCAGGCTAGAAGCAGCCTCCTAGGATGCCCAAGAGCGTGAGAACCAGACAGAGCCAGCTCAGTGAAGTCCTCAGAACCACAGGCCACTCTCCCCCACCCCCAGGCAGTGTCATACAGCTTCTCACAGACCGAGACCTGCCTAGCAGTGCTGTGGAGTGAGCACAGTCACAGTCAAACTTCCTGCGTCCTGCCTTCCCCAGTGGCCTGAGCCCTGGGGCTTACTCAGGAGCCCCACTTTAACCCAACAGCAGATAGTGGGTTTCAGGAGACCCATTCATAGGGATGATGGGCCTGGAAAACAAGAAACCAATGTGTCTTGCCAGGCTGCAGTCAGACCTACTGTGACTCGGTGGAGACATTAGGAAAGATTTTTTGACTCTTCTGCAACTTCTTCCAGTGGAGGAACTTCCTTCCCCTCCCTCCCTCTCCCTATATTCCTCTGTTAAAAAAAAAAAAAAAAAAAAAAAAAGATGAAAAGACTAGGAGGGGTGATCATAGGAGTCATGGGATTTTTCATTGGCCATCCCCATGCTTGTTTCCTACCTTTGCCCAATTGGACCAAGGGCTTGGAACCAGATTGAGTTCATCAAGACCTTAAATCTAGAATGAAGACAGGAGCACAGTCACACAGAGAGCAGTGGGCAGTTGGAACTCCTGGAATCCATTGTCCTGGAGACAAAACTGAAAGTCATCTACTAGGATTGTTCAGGTTTAATGACAATACATTTCACCTTGAGCAGGCTAGAGTCAGCTCTAAAGAAGCTTAATTGCTTTAAGAAAAAGAGAAAGGAAGAAAGGGGGGACAACAACAACAACAAAAAACCCTCCCTTATGTCCATCCCTTTTTCCCTGGGCAGTTTCACAATTTTATAAGAATCTTCTCCTTTGGTCTTATCTTCATTTTCCCAGCTGTAGTAGTTTGAATGAGAATGGCCCTACAGCCTCTATATTTGAATACTAGGTGTCTTAGTCAGGGTTTCTATTCCTGCACAAAACATCTTGACCAAGATACAAGTTGGGGAGGAAATAGTTTATTCAGCTTATCTTCCAATTGCTGTTCATCACCAAAGGAAGTCAGGACTGGAACTCAAGCAGGTCAGGAAGCAGGAGCTGATGCAGAGGCCATAGAGGGATGTTTCTTACTGGCTTGCTTCCCCTGGCTTGCTCAGCCTGCTTTCTTATAGAGCCCAAGACTACCAGCCCAGGGATGGCACCACCCACAAGGGGCCCTCCCCCCTTGATCACTAACTGAGAAAATGCCTTACAGCTGGATCTCATGGAGACATTTCCTCAACTGAAGCCCTTTTCTCTGTGATAACTCCAGCTTGTATCAAGTTGACACAAAACCAGCCAGTACACTAGGTCTCCAGTTGGTGGAACTATTTGGGAAGGATTAGGAGGCATGGTCTTGTTGGAGGATGTGTGTCACTAGAGCAGACATTGAGTCACCCCCATTGCCCCTCCCTACCTCCTACTTTGGGATCAAGATGTGAACTCTCATCTGTTCTTGCTTCCACGCCTTTACATTGCTATCACGAACTCTAACCTTCTGACGCCCAACTAAAGGCTTTCATATATAAGTTACCTTTATATCTTGAACAACAGCAACAGAAAAGCATCAATACACAAGTCATTCTTATAGCTCTTCCCTCAGATCACAAATGAATACGACCAGCATTCCCTAGCCAACATTTCCTAAACCCTTCATTGGGAATAGGTTCCTTGGCACCAGGTTCTTTCCCTGTGGAAATGTGCTACGTGCTCACTTGTCTCTTTCCCTCTGTCAATGTGTTAATTACTTATAATAAAGCTATAGCTCTCTGATGCTTTTTGAATATTCTATCTCTAGCCCATAATGCAATGCATAAGACATAGGAAGAACACAGTAAATATTTGTTGAATAAACACGTGAATAAATGAAGACATACACACTAATCTTCTCCCCTCCTTCTCCCAGGAAAATAATAGAAATTAATTATCTGGTCCAAATTATTATTCATCTCAGAATACAGCCAGTCAGTCAATAAATTAGGACTAATTGGAGCACCAAAGTCTGTATTAATCTATGCAGCTTGGACGAATATGCAATATACCAGGAAGAGGGGCAAAGGAAGGCTTCCTCATGAAAACTGTGGTCTATAATAGGTCCCACTAAGTTTCTTTTTGCCTAATCTAAAGTAATCTATTCCTCTGCTTTATATGTCTAGAGAATGGACAGTTAAGAGTTTCATAAAATGGACACTGGGGCTGTAGCTTAGAGGTAAAGCACTTGCCTTGCATGCTGAGTTCGATCCCCAGTACTACAGGAAAAAAATACCATTAATGATTTATTAGGTTTGCAACTGTCTCTGAATCAATGAGCAGATACTTCTAGACTCTCACTAGATCCAAATGAGGTAGAAACCTTTGGGCAAAATTCTACTTTCTGTCTGGCTAATGCTGCAGTCTTGTGAATACTTCACCTCTACCTCATGTCTGGCTCAGAAGAACCACTGTGAAGATTGTGGACTGAGAGGCCCCAGGGCAGTGAACAGGAGTGGGCCTCTGAGGTTTTTCTCAAGGAGCCTGTTTCTACCATCAGAGAGAGAGAGAGAGAAAGTGCGCTCTTTCCTGCCCCTAAGCTAGCAATTACAGGAACCAAATTGTCTCTTGCAAGAGGCACTGTGGCTCTGGTGTCATTTCAACATACAATAAATTGTGCTGCCCATCAGGCTGCTAGAGGCCAGCCCTTGCTGGCATTTCCTATGGCTCTCAGAAAGAGCCCATGCAGATGTGAAGACAAGTCAGCCAGCTGCAGCCAGAACCAGGAGTAACCCCTGCTGGCTGAGGGAGTGTCATTCTGTCATGCAAGGGCCCAGTGCATGCCTGAAAGGGCACAGATCTGCCAGGCTTGTCTTCTATTTGTCAAATCCCAGCAGAGAGGAGGATAAACAATTCAAAGCAATACAGAATAAAACGATGGCACAAATGTGATGTCTATTATTCTAGGGCAGTGTGTGTGTGTGTGTGTGTGTGTGTGTGTGTGTGTGTGTGATGCTGATACTGCACAGTCCTCTCATCACCTGCCTGGATGGTTTCAGTAACTTTTTCATGGGTCTCATGACTCCATATTCCCTCTCCTCACCAGTCCACTCTCTCCTGCCTCAAAACTTCTCTTTCAGGGATAGGGATATGGTTCATTGGGTAAAAGTGTGAGAACGTAGGTTCAAATCTTCAGGACACTTAAAGATGCATAGTTTGAGCCCTTCGTGCTGCTGCTTTGAGATGAGAGACAGAGACAGGAGAATGCCCCAAATCTTGTGATTCAGCTAGCCTGGGGTATGCAGACAAAAAGCAGCAAGCAGCAAAAAGCAATGGTCCTTGTCACAAACAAGACAATAAATTGACTTGAGGCTGTCCTCTGGCTTCCACACGGTGACATTTGTGCACCCGCCCACAGTTACACTGTGGGTGCATACATATACATTATATACACCCTCAAAAAAATCCTCAATGTTCATAAAACTTTCCTGTTTATACTCCCACCAAAAACGGTCTCATCTCTGCTAGGATGTATGCGCCCATTTCAAATGTTTATACCCTATGGGATCTTTAAGGTCTATCCTAAATATTCCCTCATTTATGACACCCCTCCTCTACTCTCACTATGCAACTCCAGAAGTTCAAAGTTACCTGTTCTTCTAGAAAACAAAACTGTCAGTAAGTCTCAATTGCCTATCACTTGCTTTCCGCTTTATGTGCATCACATTGATGCTATTAGTACTCCCATTTTACAGATGAGAAGGCTAAGGTTTAGGCAACTTACCCAAGATCACCAAACTCCTCAGTTACACAATCAGAGCTTGGAGCCAGAACTACTGGCTCCAACACACACCCATAATTGCTGCATAGAATTCTCTCTTTCACCCAAAGGGGTGGGTTATGATGGTGTAGTTCCCAACATCCAGGTGAGTTCATAATCTAAGCAGTGATAGATTAATTCTGATGCCAGGAAGACTTTTCACCAAGGTCCCTCACCCTTGAAACTCTTCCTGAGTTTCCAGAGCCACCCTGGAAATGTTTTTTTGCAAGACATTCTACTGTGCTACATTTTAACCAAATTTTTGTCAAAGCCGGGTGTCTCTTTCTATCACTGGCTGGATCTGAGTAGCACTTAAGGATACAGAACAAGAGAAACTGAACTGAAGTCATGGGTCATGGGTTCTTTATATTCATTCAGTTCATAGCTGGAGCTGGAGCTAAGCTGGGGCCATGCTGCTCTGCAGAAATGACACTGGAGAAAAGTCCCACTCTCTCTACCAAAGACTCCAACCTCTCTGGCTCCACCACATGGCAGTGCAGGAACAAGATAACACTGTGCAAGAATATAACTGAGACATCTCATCCTGGCCTTTATCAGAACTTGTAAGTCACAGAACACAAACCTGTACCACTGTCCCCCAAAACAAATCTATCAGTGAGTAGAGTCTCATGTTTTCTGAATCCTATCAATAATTCAAAACAGACTTGATCAACTGTGTTAGAAGAAAGACAGGCTTATCTCTTTTATTCTGCCTTGAGGACATGACATGCCAAAACTCTTGTCATATGAGAGACCATCAAAGAGTATGCGACCTAAAAAGTGGGAAGAACATTCTGGAGAGATGTGCCAACCTCCTAATTAATTTTTCACTCTTCTTCCTCTTCTGTCTTTGTGCTGTTTATCCTCTTTTGAGATGTAGTTTATAATTATCTGTCTTCTTGTTTGTGATAAGCATCCATTTTTATACCTAGCTCTGTGTCCACCATGTTATTTCCATTTTCTTAAATAGCTTCCTCCTAATTGATCACATTTTGCCCTTCCTTGGAACAAGCCATGGATCTGTCCCATGAATCCTGGTTAAAAACAAAACAAAACAAAACAAAACAAAACTCCAGCACTCTTGCTATGCAGTCCCCACTTCACCTCCTAAGGCCCCTTCCCATCCAGCTGCAATACTGCAATAGTTACTCTGGTCTGTACATACATTCTGAACCACAGCTGCAGTTTCACGAACTGGGTCTCTCTGATGGTCTCCACCATGGGTACACATATTTATGGCTGTATTTTATCTCTTTCCAGTGACCCTTCTCAAGATCTTACATAGACTTGATAGTGTTTCCAAAGATGAGTCTGTCTAGAGACAAGCGGTTTAGAGTAAGTAAGGAGGGAACACTTTGCTCCTGCTCTGTGTGCTCGTGATGACAGATTATGGCTATGATGTTCCTCTCTGTGTATTCAGATTGTACGAGTAGGCGCTGTCCTTCCTCTTTCCCTGCATCTTAGGTGCTAAAGGGCATTATTCTCTCACCTCCCTCTCCTCCTTCACCCTTCTACCTCCCAGCTGTGCTAATTTGACTACTACTAACTAATATAATGATCTTTGAAAGGAGAAAGAATGAGAACAAGGAAACATTTATAGTCCCAGATTTTTCTATCCTGGGAAGAATTAGAGAGAGTTACTGCAGATAAATGGAGAGCATTCCAGGGGAACATCAGACCCGTCTGTTTCCGCCTGGCTTGATCCAGGAACAACCTGATACACTCACATTCCCTGGAAGCAGGAACCAGCCTCATCCTGAGATGAGAGGCCTTCCAGGGACTGAAGCTAAAGCAATGAAATCCATTTCAAAGATCAGGAGGTGTAGCTCCTGCCCAGGAAACAAGTCTACCAGCCAACTAGATGGGAATGAAAAGAAAGAATATTGGAATCACACAATTACTGCCTGGCTAAATTAATTGTTACATTCGTCTAAATGGATGAGACATTTTAATTAGCAGGGTCTGGTTGTTTACCGAAATTGAATATTTGGCATGTGGGTGTTATGTGCACATGTGTGTTTGTTCTAGCGGAGCCCAAGCCGAAGCAAATCTACACTGATCCCTTTCTCCACGGGTGAAGGGAATAGAGGTGTGGAGGAGCCAGCCTTCTCTCTGCAGATCCTCATCTCTGAGCCACAGCCCTCAACTGGCCACCACAGGGAACATTACAGCTGGAGAAGACATGTGTGGGGAAAGAGGGGGTTAGAATCTGAGAGCAGAAAGGGGAGGTAGAGAGAGCCGGGCCTGATGTAAGACTGCCCACTTGGTTTCGTACTGGGTTTGGGAGTCTTCCAAATATGCCTGTAGAATGTGTGCCCCCAGGGGGCAGCAGAGGACCAACCCTTGGGTAGTCAGGTGCATAGTTACTCCATTGTAGCCAGAAATGTGGGCTTGGTTAAACAGTGATTAGTAACAGGGAAAAAGGGAGTGCAAAGATTCAAACCACCCGGGGCTTTAGGAGCCAGTGCCAGCGGGCAGGAAGAAGATCCAAATTGGGGGAGGAAGAAACAAGCTGAGACAATAAAAGCTAAAACCAAGTTGATGTCTATCTCAGGAGAGAAAATGGAACTGAGGACCACTGTGCAATTCAGAACAAACCCACCAAGGTTCAGGACCTGTAACATGAACAGAAAGCAAAGATGGACCCTACCGCTGTAGATGCTGTCTATACGGAATGTCAAAATATTCCTGAAGGTGTGGGAAGCTAGAGCTGTTGCCAGAATTTCCCTGCCAAAAAAGGACTGTAGGGGTTAGTTGGGTACATGGTGAGACCACATGAGGCTAGAGATAGGTTGGATAATTTAAAAAGAGTTCAGATAGACAGGAAGCAAAACCAGGGCATGCCCCTGTTGTGTATACTAAACTATGCTCTTAACCTTGGGCCTTTATTCCACTGGTAGGATATGAGTGCACAGTTGAGAAGAGACTGATTGCACTGGAGAGGCAAGGCCTGCCACCAGCTAGGGAAACAAAACTCTCAGCCTTAACTAGAAGGGAGACAAATCATGATCCTAACAGGTGCTCAATCTAGATCTGGCTCCACTTGCAGCTGTCTGTGTCCCTAAAATGCTGGAGTGGGGTAGGGGACCTCCGCTGTCCCCCGCCCCCGTCTACCTACTTCAGGGTCTGAAGAATTAAAGGCCAAGCAGAACTAGAGCATCTTTTCCAAAAACTGAAAGAAAGTGTTCTTCTCTCTTCCCCAGGTTGGACCAGGGAAAGAGCCTCTGCCTAGAAACAGAAAACAAAGACTTTGATTCTGCTTCCTTCATTTCAGAGTCTGTCACTAAGGTCTGTCTTGCATCTGTTATAAAAAGATGCCAGAACGATGCTCGTGGCTACACAGTTGGCAGATTGGAGGCAATGAGATTGCCTCTGGACAGGAGAAGATAATCTCATTTTCTCTGTCTTTTTGATCATAGGAGCAGGGAGGGGAATGAGTTTTCATGCAAGTTACTCCTTTCTACTGCAACTGATGGTAACTGTTACTTAACATTTCTTGAATGCTGAAGAATTGTAAGGCACCGATGAGTCTCCCTTGAGCTTGGAAGCTGGAATGGGCATAAAATCAGCACCAAGCAGTTCCAGAGAAAGCTAAATTCCCAAGATTATTTTACCCAGGTCACATGTCTTTGGGCTGGAGTATGCAGAGAAGGCATAATAAAGAGAGAGGTGTGGCCACGCTTCAGGTCTCTCCCACTGGTAACTTGGAACCTAGCTTGCACTTAGTGGATTCCCTGCCACCACCACAGATCACGTCCAAGCCATTTCTTCTTGCTATATGGAAGAGAAAGAGTACTTGGCAGCTAAAGCAATCGGATCTGCCTTCTCAGATGAGCAGGGCTTGAAAACCTATCCCTAACATCCTTCTACCCATTTCCCAATCCAGCACATCGAGGCCACAACCTCCTGTGCGGATATGGGAGCAAAAAATGGAATGCACTTGAATGAATTACTCTCTCTTCTGGTCTCAGTATTTTCATTTAGGAAGAAATGACAGAGTTGGGCCTGATAACATCTAGACCCTCTTTCCCAGTCCTAGTTTCAGACTCACTCTCAAGGAGAAACAGCCCAAACAAGAGGCTGAGATGAGTCCCCCAGCTTTCAGACCGGGGCTCTTGAAAGTAACCTAGAGGAACAGAAGCTGTGGTGAGAGAAGGGAGAGGAAGGAGAGAAGACAGAGAAGGGCTTGAAAGATGTTGCTCTAAGGGGTGTTTAACATGCATTAGATGGCTTCTTCTGAGCCTTCGAAAGAAAGCCACTTTAACCGGCAAGGCTGAGTGCCTTGGGTGGGGGAGCTAAGGAAGGGAGTTCTGTCTAGAGGCTGGAGTTAATGGGAGTGCATGTGGTAGTCTGTGAGGCCCCAACAGAACCCTGCCCTAGGATGGAGTTAGCAGCTTTGTGGTGAGGAGGCACCCATGGGAGCCTCAGTGGGTTCATGTACTCAGTCCCTGGGTCCGGCTCATACCACCAGAGGCCATTCCACTCTGAAGAATAGAATACCTGTCTTTCCAATGCCAAGATATGGGAAGATGGTTTAACAGGCTCTGAGAGCTTTAAAGCTAGAGACAGCATGGAGAAGGGGATGAAAGATGGGGGGTGGGGGGGGTAGTTTTGTGGAGTGGTGGAAATAATCCTTCCATTTGTACGGAGCTTCCAGGGTGTGAGGACCTCGCAATGCATCACCTCATTTAACATCCCTGCAGCTGAAAAACCAGCAAGGTGGCTGTTCTTCTCTACTGTTTTGTAGATAATGAAGCCAGAGTGTTAATGAGTTGAGTGGCCTATCCAAGGTCACACAGATAACTGGGTAGAGAGTTATCGGGATTAATTCCAATCTGGCAGACAGACAGACAGACAGACCCAAGCCCCATTGCTCTTCTGTCTGGCCTCCGGCCTTATCTGAGCTTTTCTGTTTTTATTCTGCAAAGCTAAGTAAAAATAACTTGGGCAGTTGAGGCAGATGATGGGTCTAAGGAAACAATCAAGGGATCTATTCTTCTGTATCTCCCTGGGGCTATGTATCTAGGACTGAGGCTATGGCTCAGTAGTATAGTAGTTGGCTAGCATGCTGGTTTAAACCTTAGTCCCAGACACTGCAGAAGAACTCCTTTCAATAAATGGATAGGCAATAAATGGGCTTCGGGGGAGACAGAAGGCCTGATTTCAAATCCTGCTCACTACTTCTGGCTATGTGATCCTAGACTGAGTTGGTAAATTTTCTAGTAATTTGTCCTTCTGGAAATGGAAAAGCAGACTTCTTGTGAGAGCACAGGAACCTGACCTAACATTCAGTTTTAAACTCAGTCCCTCTGTCCACTGCAAACATGAGCAGTCACCTTTTCTGAAATCTGCTAACGAATTCTCAAAGTCCTCTTCTACCTTAGGCTATGGATAGTTAGTACTTATTACTATCTTCGTTGTTCACCAAGCATTTGTTCTGACCCAGACACCGTTCAGTGCTTGGGTGCTTAACCTGCATTATCTTGTTTGGGAGTCTATGTTTAGTTGATGTTATTATTTTACATTTTTCGATGTAGAGTCTTTCATGGCCCTGAGTGACCTTGAACTCACTAGGTAGTCAAGGATTACCTTGAACTCCTGATCCTCCTGCCTTCACCTTCCAAGTGCTGAGATTAGGAATATGTCCCTGATGGGCTATTTTATTTAATTCTTATCTTAGCTCAAAACTGCTCTGTAACAGACAAGAAGTTTAGAAGCTCACCGGAGGCCATACTGTTAACAATGGCAAAGATGAAAACAGGCTCTAAAGCCAGAGCTTTTAACCTAACTAGGCTTGAGCTGACTCTACACACTAGTTACATGGGGAGGAATGGGATTCAGTACTTCATGTATTAGTATCCCACCATGGGATCTGAGGAACCTAGCAAATTGGGAAGCACCCTGGCCAAATTGAAAATGCTAGACTTAATCATTTATGCAAATTCCAGGATTCTGTTTGGTTAAGAAGTTCCAAGTTGAGTTGCCTTTGAGAAGCTGGGGGATGTGGATGATCTCAGAAAGCCGATTAGCACACAAAGGGATATTATCCCCTGCTGGAAAAGACAGACAAGCACTGAGGAGATCAAGAAACTTACCTTGTGCAAAGTATTCAATTAGAGAATCAGCCAGTAAGATTAGGAGCAAAAATGAGCATTAGGAGTAGGCACTCTGTCTCGAAAAGGTAAAAAAAAAAAAAAAAAGGAGTAGGCACTCTTGACAACTGCAGAGGAAAGAGTTTGTTGTCTGACCTTCAGGGGGGATGAAGTGACACACAATGATCTGGGTGCCTGGTACTCAACCAAGACCCTGGCCCTGTATAAGTAATCAGAAGGATGGACGGATGGATGGATGGATGGATGGGTGGATGCATGCATGCAGGCAGGCAGGCAGGCAGGCAGGCAAAACAATTCTCTTACTGAAGATTGTGGCATATTTATTAACATCCAATAATCTCAGGAAATTCAGGAGACTGAAGAACTCATTGACAGTTGAAAAACAGGAAGTCAGAGCAGGGCAGGAAGATTATCTTGCTAGGAAGCTGAGGATGGATAAAATTGCACCAGCCTCCTGAATCCTAAAGGAACAGGGTCACCAAGCAGAGAAGCGCCAGTCCGTGAGGGATATGTAGCCATGACATAATTGTTTGTTTTCCTAGAAATTGATGTTTTGGTAAAGCAAGCTGGTCTACCCTTCTTGTTAGCCAGCCTCACTTCTCACCCTGCAAGCCTACCTCAGATCCCAGGAGGTTCCCATTATCTGACAGTTCCTGGAGGATCTAGCACATGGCAAAGTACAAGCTAGATATACTCATAGGACCATTTACAGAGGGACATAGCTTTTTTCCAGTTCTATGACTGTGATTTTAAAAGTCACTTCTAAAAGACTCTGGTCAGTTTAGAACTAAATGGTGACAGCTACAGTTCAGAGAGTCCTAATGTAGGCAGACAGTTAGGCTGAGGACTCAGGTGGACCCTATTTTAGCTTCAGATTAACACAACAATACCAGTATTTAGCCCCTGTGAAAATTCGAATGAAAATGGCCCATAGACCCTTAGAAAATGGCACCATTAGGAGGTGGCTTTGTTGGAGGAAGTGTGTCACTGGGGATGGACTTGAGGCCTCAGGTGCTCAAGTCAGGCCCAGTGTTTCACCCTCTTCTTGCTGCCTGCTGATCCAGACATAGAATTCTCAACTACTTCTCCAGCATGATGGCAAATGCCTAAGTCTCTGAACTGTAAGCTAGCCCCCAGTTAAATGTTTTCCTTTATAAGAGTTGCTGTGGTCATAGTGTCTCTTCACAGCAATAGAAACCCTAACTAAGACAGGCCCCATTTTACTGGGGAAAACTCTGAAGCTGGGATGAGTTAAGAATTTGACCCAAGGGGCTGGAGAGAGGATTCTGAGGTTATGAACTCTGGCTGTTCATCCAGAGGGCCTACCTTTGATTCCCAGTATCACTTGGCAGCTCACAATAGTCTATAACTCTGTCTCAAGTGATCCTACACCCTCTTCTGTCCTCTTTGGGCATCAGACATGCACATGGTACATAGGCATACAGGCAGGAAAAACACCAATACACATTTTTTAAAAATCATAAAATAAGGCCGGGCAGTGGTGGCGCACGCCTTTAATCCCAGCACTCGGGAGGCAGAGACAGACGGATTTCTGAGTTTGAGGCCAGCCTGGTCTACAGAGTGAGTTCCAGGACAGCCAGAGCTACACAGAGAAACCCTGTCTCAAAAAAAAAAAAAAAAAAAAATCATAAAATAAAATTATTATATCCTTTCTTTTAACAAAAAAGAATTTGATCCAGAAAACAACTAATCAATGAAGGACCCAGTTTTGAGACCCAAGACATGAAAACTATTATGAAACTCCCTCCAGATACAAGGCAAAGACAAAACACTGGTGATAAAACAGATAGAAAGAATCCTACAAAGATCTTAGTTTCCCCGTGGCTCTTTTATACAGTTGTTTAAAAGTAGCTCAGTGGCAGCTGCCGACAGAGCCTGCATGCTAAGCTTGCCCATTTTTCTGAGCTCCAACTCAAAAATCTAATGTCCTCTCTCCCTTCTTTCTTCCTCTTTTTCCAGTATACTGAAAATATGCTAAGAGACGCTCTGGACTTCCTCGCTGTTCTCTGAAGAACTCATACCCCACCCCATGCAACTGCTTGCTGATCTGCATGCCTAACTTTAAAGCCATGACTCTCATTTCCTTCACCTCCCTCCTTCTGGTAACTGCCAGGATTTATAGCTTGCCTGGGCTATTGTTTTTCTCTCAAACTCTAATAAAATGATCCCCAAGCTTAAACAAAAAGAAAAGAAAAACATACTTTCTTAACTATAAGTAAATCTACCAGGATGAATAACCCAAGGCTGCCTACTCTAAATATGAGTTCTTTTGTAAGCATCTTTTTATTAATTCTTGGCCAATTTCACACATACACAATATTTTTAGCATAGTCACCCTCCATTCTTCCTAACTCCCCTCAGATCCACCCACCACTTCCCATTCTCTCCCAGTTTCATGCCTCTTTTCTCTCTTGAAAGAACACTCCAAGTCCAATTTGTGCCACTCACATACTCATGGGTACAGAGCCAAGGGTATGGTTGACTTACCAGGGGGCCACACCATTAAAGAAAACTGACTTTCCCTCCTCTAGAAGCCACCAACGGTCAATAGCTCCTTAGCTAGGAGTGGGTCTTCATGAGCCCTCCCCTCTCCACAAGCATGACTTCCTAACCAGAATCTTCCATTACTACATGGGCATTGGTTTTGTTTGTTTGTTCTGTTTTGTTTTTCCAGAGCCTTGCAACCCTTCCAAGAACCCCAAGTATTTGTTTCTCTGCAGAAGAGGTCAGAAAGCAGATGTTGCTAGAGGTAGGGTGTGATGGGGAGCTCAAATCTCAGAGAAGAGATTCTAAGTAATCTGCTGGCTCACTCGTGACCTGGACTGCCTATCTGAGTCAAAGACATCATTGTAGAAGGGCAAACCTATCTGTTGGTGCAGCTGGTGTGGGAAGACTCTTCTTTGCCAAGAGCTGAAGAGCTTTTGCCTTTGTAATCGGCATCTAAGAAAGTGCCGCCGCTCAGGCTTGTCTAGAAAATCCAGTGAAAGGGAAGAGTCTAGGTGTACCCAGACGCTGCCTTCAAACATTGGACACCTTTTGAGCTCAGTTTGTGGCCCTGCTCTGTGGAATGATTCTTGACTGAGACTTGTTCAAGTCCAAGATCATTGGAAGAGAAGAGCTCAAGATGACTGACAAGGGTATCTGGGAGGGCTAACATTATTATATTTTAATTACTGTGCTTAAGAGATCTATAGGACAAAAATGCCTCTAACCTGTAAGCCCCACATAGAGACAATTTTGGAATTTTGGTGTCTTTAAAAAAACACACAGAGAGAGAAATATAAGAATATGCTTTTGTTTTAATACCAGGTGGAATATGGGGCTGCTTCAGGTTGTCCACAGCAGCTGACTATGATTTGCCTCCTGCAGGGGCATGATTTTGCTAGTGGCAGATAGTTTCTGTGATTGTGAGATGCTTGGAATTCTGGGGACTTTTCAGAGGATATATAAATGCTAAGGCCCTGAGAGGTGTCGGTGGGGGGAGGGTGTTGTTGGTTGGTTGCTGTTGGTCATGGTTTATTAAGTAGTCAGGGGCAAAGAAGAAGAAAGAAGAAATTAGATGTCCTAAAGACTAAGATAAAACTTGCCCCAAGGAACTTGAAGTCCCTAATCAGCGGGAAGTAGACTAACAATAATGTCACCCCCCTTCCTCTCTATCCTTTTTTTTCTCCTATCTAGTGTTAGGGAGTTGAAAGGGTGGAAAGGGGGTGGAGAAGGGTAGATAAAAGAACTCACAAGGAAGCTAATGCCAGCTACAGCCCCCTTGCCCAAGGACAGATAAAGTCTTATAATGCTGGGGGCTGTTCATGTAAGATAACAAGTCACATGGTTTTACTTCTATAAATAAGGTTGGTTGCCTCAACTGCACAGGATGTGCACATAGGCAGAAGGTATGTAGGCAGGAAGTACATCAGGATGTATGCTTGCCCCACATTGGACAAAGAAGAGAAATGTGTAGCCTTAAGGGTTTTGCCTTTATAAGCATCAGACTAACATCATTCATAGTCATTCTCTGGGAATCTCAGGTTTGGGCCTGGCCAGTGTTTATCATCCTGACAAGTATTTAATAAAACTTGCTTCAATTGGCTCAAAAATTGTGGTAGTGGTCTTATTCTTGCCTGGAAGGATTAACATATCCAGTCTTCCAGACAGTGTTCTTACCCCTGCATTTACTGTAGACAGCACTTTCAGTGGTCTCCACCCAGAACACACACCACACTTGTAAGGATCGATTCTGTCATCAGAGGAGGCATGTGACACTTTTCCATTCAAAGCTGATAAACTAAAGTGGGCAATGAGCACCAGCAGGGTCAACTACATCTTTCTTCCTTAAGTATAGACTCAAAGATCTGAAAGTCAAGTTGGTGGCACCTCGGGAGCTCAGAGACATGATGGCTGACACCAGGGTAGGATGGCCATGTTTTACTGTTGGAACCCATGAAATAGCACCCAAAAAGTACAGCCCTGTGGGGGTCTGTAAGGCTTCCGAGGGCTTCTACTATTCTGTCAAACTTCCCCTCTTTGTACCTGAAAGTGTATCAGGGAAATCAGCATCCCTCTTCCCAAGGTACATCGTTGAGATTAGAACCCCCTTTCCCTCAAATCAGGGATAAAATCTAGAGGGTCACTCTTTCCTTCTCCCTTTACCCAAAGGCCTGGGAAGAAGGAAGGCTGCAGTGAAGCTAAGAAGAATCTGCCAACAGCCAGCTCTTGCTTGGTCTCTACCCTGACCCATCATGTCACACCCTTTTGTACAATATCATTTCACCATGGCCATCTTTTTTTCATTGAACCTAATCACAATCAGTTTCCTCTCAATCTTTATGTCTTCACTTCTGAAGCCTCTTATATTACACAAAATTAAGTCGTTGTGCTTGTCTTTGGGTTTTGGTGGTGGTGGCGGCGGCGGCACCAGAGCATCAGCTGTGGTTCTTAGGATAGGTGAGAAAAGGTGCCTCCCACTCCATTTCCATCCCAGTCCAACCAAGTACACAAAAAAAGAGAATAAAGGGGAAAGAGATGAAACCACACAGGGACAGCAGCTATCCCAGGCCTTAAAATATCTTCTTTCCTGTCTCCTGGCTCTACAGAAGCCCAAGTTCACATTCTGCTTTTGGGTGTGGGCTAAGCTCCACCCTATTGTGCTTCCTCCCTCCAGAAGTCCCTCTAAGTCTGTTCCCATATTGGCAGTCAAAAGGAGAGTCTTGGAAAGCAATTAACATTATCATCCAGATTAAGAGTCTACTAATGGTTATTGAATACCTATTTCATGCAATCCAGAAACTGTCATGATTTATCTCACTTATCATCATCTCTTCATCAGCAACATCATGAACATTAGCATCAAAGAGTATTTATGAAAAGCCTTCTTTTCTATAGCGGCACTCAGCTAGACTGAAAGGAAGTGACACCAGCCACATCCAAGTCCCTTGACAGTCTTCTAGACAGGCATGCTGATGTGAAGACAAACGCACAGGGTGTTAGATTAAGACAGGAAGAAACAATGAGATATTTCCCTCATTATCAGGTAAGAAGAGAGGGAGGGAAGCCAGAATAGACCCAGCAGAGAAGTGGAGGGCCTGCTAGGTCAGAGTGCAGAAAACCAGTCCCAGTGGAGGAAAAGCCCCAGGCTTGCTCAACTTGACCAAGAAAATGCAAAGAAAGAGAGTCATAGAGCCAGTCTAGTACCTAGGCCAGTTTCTATAATCAGAAAGTATATGCTTAGACTAGGAATTCAGAGAAGAAGGGGAATTGTGGGAAGAAAGAAGTGCTGGCAGAAGTAGATGGGCTAAGAGAAGAAAGACCAAAAGAATTTGTCAGTGTTGGTATCAATGTATCTGGAAGATCTCAAAAAATATCCAGCCTGCAAAACAGAATGAGCAGGCAACTATTAGGAGGGAAATAGAGAGGTACAATAAAACCCCAAATCCAAAGGGCAATGCACCATGCGGAGATGGAAGGAGAGGGCTCAGACGATCTAAGGATGGAGGAAAGGTCAGAAGAAAAGAGATCAGAATGAGGGTATAAGATAGGATCAGAGGTAGGAAATGCCACGGGCTCAGCCAGGGAAAGAAGACACAAAGGAACCCCAAAACAGAACAGAGAGGGTCCTAGAAAAAAGCAGTAAGACTAGGCTACAAAGGAGGGTGGGAAGGGAGAGGGCTCTCCCGGCCTCAACATTCTCCTGAGAATACTGCCGTTCTCGTCTGTCCTTCTGTCCTTTCTTCCGTCCTTCCGGCAGGGGGCCTTTCAAGTTTTTTCTCTCCTCCATTCTCTGAATGGATAGTAGGCATGCTGCTGTATCATTCTTCCAAACATGCTATCATCCTCCACCACTCTGCAAGACTGACACCAAACCTGTTCTTGCCTCTAGTAGACTCTAAACCAACAGTTCTCAACCTGGGGGTCGCAACCCCTCTACCAGCCCTCTATCTCTGAAAATATTTTTACATTGTGATTCTTAACAGTAGCAAAATTACAGTTATGAAGTAGCAACAAAAAGAATTTTATGGTCAGCCCAACACGAGGAACTATACTAAAGAGTCACAGAATTAGGAAGGTTGAAAACCACTGCCCTAAAAGGTCTTTATTCCTGTCCCAGCAACATTGATTGATCCTATTTTCAATAGTTTTATAAAGATCTTTTGAGATGACTTTAGATCCTCTAACCTGTCATGTGAATTAATAATTAATAATTAATTAATCACACCCAGTCCAAGATCCATTCAGTCATTAAGTACATATTTCCTGATAACTAATCCCAATCCCATGCTTGTTCCTTGCTGGAGTCTCAACCCTGAACATCACAGAGAAACTTCTGATCTATGGAACTTGGTGACTCATGGCAAGTCAGGGATTAATCAACCAATTACTATTATGGCAGTGCCACATGGGAGAAGCAGAGGGTGCCATGAAAATGTAGAGCTGGAGATTTGACTGAATCAGAGTATTGGGTGGTAATGTTCCCGCTGACCTCTGAAGAAATAAGGGAGTTTGACAGTCCCTGTGGAATGTGCCTGTGATTCCTGCATCTGAGAGGTGGGAACAGAAAGATCAGAGTTCGTAGCCAGCCCATGCCATACAGCAAGCTCTAAGCCTCTGCCTGTGTGGCAGAGCAAGAGCCTATCTCGATTTAAAAATACAAATAAGGAAAGAAAGGAGGGAAAGGAAGAAGCAATTGAGAGGTTACCAGGCTTGTCCTTTCACAGGGTCTGGAAACTGCAAGAAGTTTCAGAGTTAGACTCAAAGCTATCCTATGGTAGCATTCTGCCACCCTTACCTCTATGTCCCTAAGAACACCATCGGATAGGCATAGGATATCCGGAGCTAGACACAACTGCCATGCCTTCAGGGAAGACTCCATGCCACCCCCAAACCTCAGTGTCTCTTTCTGTGTCTTTCACCCAATCCAAGCACCTCTGCCTGCACCCTCAGGACCCACAATCTCATCACACCCTTCTCTGCAGGTCAAGCCCTGAACATTAGTTGGCCTCTCCCATCTTGACCTCACTGCTGTGTTTACACCTTGATCCAACACCTTTTAGCCTTTACCGTGCCAAGTAGGCACACCGCTGCTGCCATTTCTCCTCTCTGAGAGGTCATGCTACTTCCCACTACTCTAAATCCTACTCACCCTGAGGCTTATCTCCTCTTCTTTCACTCCTTGCTTAAATTCTCTCAACTTGTTGCCCTATCAGCAAAATGAGGTCATAACAGAAATATTGACATAAGAATCAAAATGTCAAAAAAAGGTAAGCTTCTATCCAAAAATCCTTCATAAATTGAGGAGCAACTTCAAAGAATGAGAGGCTGACTGACTGCCCCCAGTCACCAGAGGCCCTCTCTCCACACAACCGTTCATACAAACAGCATGAAGCACTTGTGCCAGAACTTAAACCCTGGTCTTAGTTTTCTCCCCCAGTCATACTAGAAGCCACCAAGGGACAGGTATTCTTCATGCCCTTCTTCTATCCTCTGTGGCACATAGGAAAGAATCAGGCACCTAATAAATAATCCGGGTGAAACTAAGATCCATGAGGTCTGTGACTGAGATTGAGATATCCTTACGTCAAGCAGGCTTAACTGCCAGACACTGATGCTCACGAAGCTTCCACTGAGTCAGCGGCTCCAGGTACTGTCTCACAAACTCCAAGAATGAATTTCAAAGACAATGATGGATGAGTTCAAAATTTTTATTATAAAGAGAAAGCAAGCAGAGTTCCCACACAGTAGACAGGTTCACAAGAGGGTTACTGCCAAGTTTAGATTTGGGGGCCTAGGATACATAATGGGAAGGGGTCTGAGACTGAGGCAGAATTGCTGCCAAGGATTTTTATCTAGAGGCTAAATAGGCTCATTACTAAGGAAGTAAATTGGTCTTTGGAATGATTTGGCTGAGATATGGGGTGGTAAGATGACCAGTCCAGCTGGTCAAACCTCAGAGCCCTGGGAGATGTCCCTCACTTCTCCAACCTAGTGACTAGACAGGTTGCAGCACAATGCATCCAAAGATCAGTGAAGCATCTGATCACATGTAGCTTCCAGGCAGCTCTGCTCATTAATTTTCTGTGCAAAAGAAGAAAGATTTAAGACCAAGGACACAAACCAATGTCTCTAGTCAAAATATTTTCCATATTTCTGGTGACCAACCTGTCTCCATTTTAGGCTTAAAAAACAAAGTAAAGACGAGAACTAGGCTTGCTCTTGTTTATAATTAAATCTCTTGTTTCTCAAGGACTGAGCTACACCCCACCTGTGTAACCTTAACTACAAACGATTCTGTACTGCCTGTTCCAGGAATGGCAACCATGTCTTTGTTTCAGAAAGTTGTTTATAACCACCTTGAAACCCTACTTTTGTTTCAAAAGGTTGTTCTGACTACCTGTTATGACTGCATTGTTAGGACCACCTTGTCTTTGTGTCTTTGTCTCAGGAGGTTGAGGTCATTATGACTAACTTGTTCTGCTTATTTTTTGTTCCTGTGACCCCACCTTTACCCACCAAATCCCCTATTTGGCAACCCCCTACCCCCTGAGCTATAAAAACTTTATTTTCCCCACACCCAAGGCTTATCTCTTGAACCTCGCTCTCACCTTAGGGGGAGGCAGCCGGTGTACACAAATTAAAGAGCTTGCTTCAATTAATTGTCTGCTTTAATTAATTTGCCCATGATGATTTGGGTCAGTGGTCTTTCTCCTAGCATCTTTGGGATTCACACTGGCCTCCAGCCAGGACACAACTTCCATAAGGCTAAGGACATTCCTGATAGAACTGGTTGCTTTCAGGGTCTCCAACTGATCTTGCCCCCACAAGTTTCTTTCTCCTTGTCTCATCACAGGTTTATGGCTGAGCGCTCCTGAAGTATCAGAAGGCTGTCCCATGGTGATGTGGAGTTATTGACACCTGCAAGGCTGTCTGGGAAATGAGCCAGCTCTTCATGCCTCTAACCTCAGGCTATCACATGCCAGAGATGTCAAGCCTCCCAATGCCACCAGAACCAGCAGCCATTAGATTGATTTAGAGAGACTTGTTTTTCCCCCCCAGAAATATCTGGATTTCTGTTCGCCTTGCCAGCCTAGCTATAGCCCTGGGATTATAACAACAAACTTCCATTTAGCCATGACAAATGACTCCACAGCTCCCTTCCTCCTGTCACCGCAGCCTAGTTCTAAAGTTTCCCTCTCAGAGGCAGCTCAAGGGCCTTGCCTTTGTGTGACACTGGCAGATTCTACCATTCACAGTTGCCTAACACCAGTGTTATTTCAGAGCAGACTGTGCCCTGGGAGGAAAATAAGCCTTGTGGGACAGGCTGGGGTGTAGAGCCTTCCTTGGGTGAAATCCCTGCTGATCTAGGATGAGGACAAGAGAAATCTGAATAATAAGAGGCTGGTGGTAGAGGGGAAGGAGGAAGAGGCAAAAAAAGAAAGAAAGAAAAAAAAGTTCATTAGCTGCATTGATTCAAGGGGAAGACAAGTGATTAAATAATTCACCCCCAAGGAAGAGGCTCCCCTCCTGCTCTTTCCTTGGCAGGATGCAGAGATAATTTTGTATCGAATCAGTTCTTGCTCGGTCTGAGCAGGGACTAGGGTGAGGGGCTGTGAGTGAGATTGTCCCACCTCCCGCAGCCAACCCTTAGCCACTCATTTTAGAGGAGGAGGGGCAGCGCCCTCTGGCTTCTGAATCAGCTACTCGGGTTGGAGGTAAACTGAGCTGAGTTAAGCCCAGCACCAAAAGGAAAGATCATAAAGCTTCTGTTCCCTGAGGCAGGGACCCATGACAGGGGAGAAGAGCAAAGGTGGACCAAGGACTGGAAAATGTACAAAGTAAGCAATCTTCATTCTCAGAGTCCAAAGCCAATTGTCACACCACTTAGAAAAGAAAGGAGATAGTGCTTCCACTGAGCCTGCTTGGTTCTGAGGGCATTCAGCTTGACTAATATGTTTTTATTGGCCTCTTGTTATCTCCCAGGTCGAGAGATGGAACACAAGGGGACAGTCCCTCAAGGCTTTCAGTCACTCTACATAAGGAAAGGAAATGTGAACAAGTAACTGTCATCAGTCTAAGTTAAGACTGGCAGAAGGTGGGGGTGTAAGAAGGTGGGAGGAGTCTGGGAACCTCTGGAAGGTTCCCAGAGGAGGTGGGTGCTGAGCCAGTTCACATACCCCTAGGTCTGCTGCCCACAATGTTCTAGCCCAGACTCCTTGGCCAGTTCACAGCTGGCCAGGTGCGGCTAGCCTCACTCCTGCTTTCCCCAGCCCAGGATCCTTGCTGTAGGATCTCTTGCTGGAAAAAGGTATAGTCCACCCCCTTCCTGTAAGAACAGCAGAGTCTTGGTGCAAGAACTTCTTCATCCACATTTCCACAACAAGATTCAGCCTTGTGGACTTGTTGCCATGTTTTGGTGAGTGAGCAACTCTCAGAGAACCCTCTCAATTTTCTCCTTAGCTTATACAGTCTTCTAATCAAGTTCGACTTCAGCCTGGGAGACAGGGTGTTCAGCTGTCCTGGGCTGCTCCTTCATTTGGGTGGAAGAAAGAGAATCCACCACCACCACCAGGCTTCCTTACCCCATATCCTTCACTCACTCTTGGCTATGAGACAGGAGCCACCAAAAGAGGAGAGGAGGCAAAATAAACTCCTGCCTCTCAGCTTGTTTCCCCACACCTGACGCCCATCAGCTTCCATCCACCTTGCACTTAGTACTTGAAGACCTTCAGGCAAGAAGCTGACCTCCCATTAACCCACCTCTGCAATTAATAAGAGCTTGCCTTTCCCTGTAGTTAAAAAAAGAGGAGCCTGGCCTCCTCTTTGGCCATTTGCTACTCTCTTCTCCCACAAGCCAAAGCCCCCATTAAAGCCTTGCTTGTAACATACACACAGTTGGCAGGGTCTAATTTCTGTTGCTTCAAAGCCAAAAGACCCAGGTCTCCAGTAAACACATCCACTTCCTATTTAACCAAAGACTACCAGCAACAAATTCACAAAGTAAAGGGAGATTTTTTTTTTTCTGTAAGAACTCCATAAAGAAATAAAATTTGTTTCTGCCAAGTTGAAGGAGAAGCTAGATGGCACATAACTGATCCCAATCTTTCAATTTCTTGTTTCTGCTTTTTCAGTCATACGATGCCAACTCCTGCTTCCTAGATAAGCATTGAACCTGGAAGGGGGAAGTCTTGCAACAACTCCAGGAGAGCTTTATCTTGGCTGTAGTTCTTTCTATGAAAGTTCCCCTGAAGGCCAAGCCTCGACTGTCTAGATGAAGAAGGTGTCAGGATGTCCCTTTCTGATCAAATACTTATTTGAGTCAGGCCGCAGGTTCCTTTTGCCTCCACCTAACAAGTTGCTCACACTTAACAACTTTGTCAAGATTGAAATAAGGTTATCTGTGTTGGGGATCGGTTCTACTGCTTTGTCTTATCTCAGCTCCTAAAAGCCATGCTTCCAGAACTGAGGGGCTCTGCCCCCAGCTGGCTTCCACTGATAATAAAGATGGATGTGAGACTTTTAGATTGTGCTTCCAGGAGAGGGAGGAGAGGAGAATCACCATGATGAGGAAGAAGAAAGATGAAACTTAAAAGGCCCACCAGCATGTAAGAATCCAGGAAAGTGGCCCTAGAGGACACCTCCCCAGTTAAGTCTGGAGTAGCAGAGATGAAATATAGATTTTAAAAGATATTAACTCAGGAATACTGTAGGGGGTGTGTTTGCTAGCCACAGAGAAATTTAGAAGTGCCCAACCATTGAGCTAGTCAGAACATATCAAAATTAGCTTTTGTGTGTGTGAGTGTGTGTGTGTGTGTATGTGTGTGTATGTGTGTGTGTGTGTGTGTTTCATTTGAGAATCCAGAGGGCTCTGGCTGGTGGCTGGAAGAGTGACCCACATGAAGCCAAAGCAGTTTAACTAATTTACCACTACAGATGGCACCAACATGGTAAGAAAGACTCACTATTAAAAATTATTTAGAGATTCTCGGATGGAATTCACACAATCAATGATGTTAGATTAAGATTTTGGGGGAGAATTGGCTTCTTAGCAGGCTACAGACTTTGCTTAGCCATGTGGAGATTTCTTCAGAACAATACAAAGAACTTGAGCTTAGAGATGCTGGGAGTCCCCGCTGTGCAAAGAGACAGGCTAGATGCTCAGTGGTAGAGAGAGTCAGATGGTAGAGAGAGTCAGATGGTAGATGTTGCTTGTTTCCTACAAGCAGATAATCAAAGAATAGAGATGAATGAAATTTGACTTAATTGTTTTAAAGGATAGAAGGGTGTATAATGGTAATTGTTTAAAGGTTCTTAAGTACACATGGAAAAAAGAAATCTAGGCTTTTGATCTTAAATTATAGGTCAAAAAGCAGGGGGCAGGGAGCCTAAACTATCTCAGACAATGGAAACTTAGGCCTTGATCTCACTATTAAAAAATAATCATGTTAAAAAACAAACAGGAGATAGTGGAGAAGAACTATCTCAATAGATATTTGTTTAGATTGTTTTAATTGCTTTGAGTTGTTTTAATTATCAAAATGAAGATGATTATAAGTTTGGTGGTATTTATATTAAAATTCCTCTGGGAGAGAGGTCAAGCTATACTTTTATGATTCGGTCCAGGCTACTGGACCAAGGTCATGCTATTTTGGGAGAGAGGCCCTATATTTGTGTTAACAGGAAAGGAGAAAAGGCTTTGGACCCACTCCAAAGTAATATGGATCAGAAATGATAGGGTAAGACCCCTGAAGATCTTGGCTACAGATAGAAAAGAAAAATCAAGAAGACCAAACAGGACACGTAACTTGATCTGCTGATTCCTTGACATGGGAAAAGCTCAATAACTGGTTTAGACAAAAAAAATGTCTCTAGCCAAAACTTCAGCTAATTTAGACAATAACATCTGAATGTTTACAAATTACTAGTCTCTTCCCTCCCAATAGTAGTCAGATGTACCATTGGCCAACTAAGAAGTGGGACTTTTCCCTAAGTATTAATACATGCTTCATGCAGGTGTTCACCGTATGCATGTGTTCATGTTTATGGGATTCCCCCATGAACCTGAATTCCACAAAGGAAGTGGGAACTGCTGAGCATGACTTCTTAAGCTACAACCATAGTTAGCATAGAGACATCAGCTGAAATATACAACAGAGGGGGCATTTATATACATTTAGTCTGGTCCTCAGCTGAAAACAGTTAACAGTAGCTTCCAAGTTAGATAGTTGAGCTCCAAGTACAAAGAGTTGGGGGAGTGTTTCCAGGTCTGAGCTTCTTTGATACTCTCCCTAAGAACTGAAATGTGCAATGGACCTGAGATAGTACCTAAGCCAAGCCCTGGAGGCCCAAAGAAAGGAGTAACTTAAACCTCCAGGTCACCTGGCTCCCAGTATTGGGTTTTTAGGACATCATCACACAGCCACTGGCTTTTCCAAGAGAGGAAAGATAGATAAAGACCGGCAGATAAAAACATTCATAACGACCTCAATCACAATGCATTGATTGATCAACTATTATGTGCTTAATGCTTTTCAAGGCACTTTGGCAAATAGAAAAGAGGAATCTAAACTGGGAAGCAAGTACTCCACGTGCTATCTCTGCCTGAATCATGCCACTCATTAAACATTTGTATCATTACATCCCATTAAACTGCAAT
Organism: Rhynchomys soricoides; assembly: GCA_019843965.1. Classification (NCBI taxonomy): domain Eukaryota; kingdom Metazoa; phylum Chordata; class Mammalia; order Rodentia; family Muridae; genus Rhynchomys; species Rhynchomys soricoides. The sequence continues at coordinate 220,677 of JADRCH010007518.1, read as the reverse complement.
AATACTGACCATTATTTACTCAATGCTTAGTGTGTGCCAGGGATCTTGTTCCAAGCTCTTCACATCCATTTATCTCATTTGGTGCTAACCACGCTTTAGAGGTGGACACTTCTAAGTTACTATTTTTCAGATAATGCAACTGAAAGGTAGAGAGGTCAAGCCCAAAGCCATATCCTGGGCAAAGGGCAGAATAAGAATGTGCATTCAACCACAAGATTGTAGAAGCCTTGAGACACACATCTTGTGTGTGAAAAATCAGTCACTTCTAGCTGATCTGATGCAAGCACTAACATACACATAAACCCAAATGCATTGGGAGAGGAACCATAAAGAAGTTCAGTACCATCAAAATGAGGGCAATGCTTTTATCTGCTTGAAGAGGAAATTTAGGGAGAGACTGAGTTAATAGAAAGGGGAGCTTGAAGAGAACCTGGCAGTGTGGACACCATGAATACCACCTGCCAACATTATCATTGTACCACGGTCACTGGTGGCAGACATGTACTACAATTAGGCAGTAGAAAACAGAGCAGGAGTACCTGGAGAATGTTTCAGTGAGTGGCAGAATCCAGGATAGACCCCAAAGAATGACTGAGGTTTACAGGGACACTGACAAGTATTAGTACTAGCTAACAGGACCGGAAATGGGATTCCAGCCTCCAGGTAAGTAGAAGAATGTTTACATGAACCCAGAACACTTGCACTGTTTCTTCTCCAATTGTGGACAGGAGAACTGAATGAAAGGTTTTGGCCTGGGAGGAGGGCCAGGGATGAAGGGCGAGGGAGAATCAGCAATTAAGAACACTTGACCGCTCTTTCAGAGTACCCAAGTTTAATTCCCAGCACCCACATGGCAGCTCACAACTGTCTTTAACTCCCATTCCAGGGGACCTGACACATTCACACCAACATACATACAGGCAAAACATCAACACACTAAAATAAGAATAAATAAATAATGGTAAAAAAAAGTTTTGAGTTGGGACCATGAGCCCTGGAAAGGGTACCCCACCTTCCTGAGAGGTAATAGGTCATCAAGATCTAGGTTTTTAGAGAACTACTGTGATTTGGATATGTTCCCCAAGGACTCTTATGTCACAAACTATGGTGATACTATGGAAGGGGGTAGAACTTTTAGGAGGCAGAACATAGTAGGGCATCCTTAGGCCCTTGGAAGCATGCCTCGAAGAGGAGTATCTCTCCTTCTCTTGCTTTCCGGCCATGAGGTGGGTAGTTTCCTCTGCCACATGCTTCTCACTGCCAGGCATCCCACCAGAGGCTCGAAGTGATGGTTTTTGTCTAACCCTGGACAGGAACATCTAAATCTAGAAGCCAAAACAAGTCTTCTCTCTTTATAAAGCTTTTATCTCTTTTATTTTGTTATAGTGCCTAAAAGCTGACTATTTCCAGAACTGTATCACAGGAGCCTAGTGGGGCTACAGCAAGCCCTGAAGAGGGTGTGATGGAACCTGGGTTCCCAGATGAGTCCACAGCAGCCCTTTCCCTCTCCACTTCCCTCTGCTGGCCAAGCTATATGGGATTTGTGTGCTGTTTACAGAACTGCCCTTTTATTCTTGAAGCTGAAAGCTTTACTGGGTATTAAATTCCAGCTTCAGACTGCCAGTTGTACTCCTGGATGTAGAAAAAAGAGATGAGGCTTTAACACTTTCAAAAAGCAGAACCTGAATCATTTATACATAGGCACCACAGGAAACCCCAAGCCAGTATTGGGATAAACACTGCTTCTAGGAGGAAAAAGTTGATTATGGAAGGTGGGGTGCTGTCCTCACCCCAACAGCCCCTAAACCATGCAAGCAGGATCATGTGCCCTGGCCCCTTCATCACTAATGAATACCCTGGCAGCATGTGCTACGGTGAAGTAAGTCAGCCCACAACACTGGGACAGAGAGGGCTCTGACACTTGTCTTTCTGTGATAAAAGAGAATTGCTCAGTCCTGGAGCTCATGGCTTCCTCTTGTTCTTGTTGAAATGTTTAAGCCTCCTTATGTTTCTCCTGGGGGAAGCTGGTGCCCAGTGGGCTGTCCCAGTTGATAAAGCCCATTGAGTTGACAGTGAATCCTAGCTATTTCCCAGGCCCAAGCCGAGATGGGGACTGTACAGTGTCAATAGCTCCTACCATTTCTTTTTCTTGAAGCCAGTAGCTCAACCCTTTCATTACAACAGTTATAATCAGCAGCAGAATGCTTCCTTTTAGCACTGTAGCATTACAAAGCTGAAAGGGACGGAAGACAAGACCAAGTACCACGGCCATTTAGACGATAGTCTCTCTCCATACCCAAGCACCCCCTTGCCTTCCAAATATCCCAGCAGTTCTACAGATGTTCCAAATAGTACATGGCTGTCATTCCTTCTTACAGCTGAAGGGATCTGGTCATTCAAGCCACTGTGGACTACCCATCCTTGAGTTGCCAAGGCCCTGAAATACTGAACATGGCTGCTTCCAGAGAAATCTTGAAGGTGCTGGTGTTACCAAGGTCAGTAGCTGCCAGGTCCCTCAATACCCAACATCAGCTATGAAAATCCCAAAAGGACCAAGAAGTCGGGTTTCAGTGTACCACACAGGATTCTGCCACAGCTGGGAGGATGGGTATGCTTTCTGCTTTGCTAACCTCACGGAGATACTGGGCAGTCATTTGGTGATGGACCCTTGCTTGGCTTTAGCCCTGAAAAGTAAGGCCAGCTCAGTCATATCCTAGACAGGAAGGAGGTGATGGCTCCTATGATCTCCCCAGCTCTGTAATCCCAGGTGAAATTTGTTGTGAAGACCATCATAAGTTTCTGCCTTGCCTGGTATGAGGGAAAACAGGGTCCTGGTACCCAGAGCCCTGTGCGAAGTCAGCTACCCAGACCCCATGCACTTGGGTGAGACAAGGTACAGAGGGGGTGAAATAATCTAACAGAAGCTCAACAGCTTCCCTCAGGGTCTAAGTCAAAAACAGAGGGGTCTGGTAGACCAAGGTGTCATTCTCATCGGGGAAGTAGGTGTCCTCCAGAAAATAACTCCCTGTCCTGCCTCCTTACAGTGTCAGGCAAAGGATCCTCCTCAAAGGTCCTAAGGAACATTCACCAAATGCCACCTTAGAGTCAGTCTGGAGCTCTGGAGGTTAGAGAGGTCCCAGATAGAGCTAATGCATGGCACACAAGACCAAGTGACCTAGGGGTTGGAAGGACAAGAGCAGAGACCCAGCCATGATACAGAGCACAGGTGCTACTAGCCTAGGTCTGAGAGGAGTTGCCTGATAACACCCAAGATAGGAAGCCTAGAGGGCTCAGTAAACACAAGAAGCTGATGCCCAGGAGTATGGAAAAAGCCAGTTAGCTGAAAGTAGAGTCATGCCAAGAAAGCATTATCTGGGAGCTTGTGCCAAGGGCCACCTACAGCTAGCCCTGCATTAGAGCATCAGCTCATCTGAGAGCATAACAAGCTCAGGACTGTCATGAAGCCAGACCACATGGCTCAGAGCCCTTATCTATGCACATGCACAGGTTCCAGACAAATGGCCATCCTCCCGAGGAGGATGGAGGTAGGAAAACAAGAAGTTGTTCTGGAGTCTGAGGATATCTGAGAGTCTCTTCTCCTTACAAAACCTGAGTTTTTCCCATAGTCAAAGAAGGATTTGAGGTTGATAATCATAAGATACCTACTCAGACATTTTGGGATTCTATTATTTAAGAATAAATAAATAAGATCATATATAGTCTGTGTCTTTGTCTATTTTACATAGTATGACATTTTATGTTAGATCATAGCTATGTTAGGCAGATTTATTTAATCACTTTACAATGGATACAAATACCAAAATGTCATGTTATAGACTATAAATATATGCAACTTTTATCTGCCAATATCTTAAAGCTGGGGGAAATAATTTTTAAAAATAAGAATAAGTGGAAAGGGGGAAGAGAAGAAGAGATGAAGAAGGAAAAGATCAATTTATGTCATGGTGACCATGCAGGGAAGAGACTCCCAAGGTCCAGTCAGTGGCACAGAAGTGGGGGCTGGCCTCTTTTGAAGATAAACATGCTTTGGTGCAGAGGGCAGAACTCTTTGAGTGACACTCTCTGTTATACTGATGGGAATTAATTTATCAAGACCCAGAGCTTTCCTATAAAGCCTTAGCATGACTATAGAGGCTCTAAGTCATTTGGTGTCCTTCCATTTAAGCCTGCACATTGTGCCAGGGACACCTTGTACCCTGACCCTTACCCTAGAAAGTTCCCGTCAGCTGACACAGGACCCTGGAACCTCTAATTACATCATCAAGAAAGAATGCCAAGTTTCTGGGCCTCTAGCTATTGCCAAGACCCTGTCACTCATGCCTAAGTGGGGCAGGACCAGCCCAGGCAGGAGGATTAATGACAGTGATTGAATATTTTATAAGGGGAATATTGTGTATTTTCCAAAACCAAATGGAATGTCATTTTTCTCCCCAAGAAAGATGGGGAACGTCACTGCCCTCGTTTCCCATTCAGACCACATACTCCAAGGCAAACAAAATGAATGAAACCAGAAGTTTCCAGTGGAGGGGGTGAAGCGAGAGATAAAGAGAGTTCCTCACTTCCTCTCCCTGTCAGCCCCACATGGTTACATCCATCCTAACCCAATGGTTGAGGCCCCATTAAACTGCCTACTAGGAGTATACCCCTTTCCAGACCACAAGTTCGTCTGTCTCACAAGGCAATTAAATAAAAATGCCACCTAACCTGTTCCTTTTCTATAAACACAGATAATCAGATACTGAGAACACATCTCCAACTCTTATTCCTAGTTCATATTCCTAGTTCAAGCTCTCTAATAATTATTATTATTAATTATTATATTATTTATGAGTGCATGTGTGTGCATCTGTGTGTCTGTCTATGTCATGTGGAAAGAGCATTCACACAGGGAAGTCAGAGAGTGACTTTGTGAAGTTTCTCTATTTCCACACTGATGTGGGATCAAACTTAGGTTGCCAGGTTTATTCTGCAAGCACTTTTTACCCACTGAGCCCTCTCACCACCCCTGCCACCACCAAGCCCTGGGTTTCTTTAGAAATTCCTTCCTTCAGTTAACTGAGGTCCATACACTCTGAATGTTGACCCTTGTGGAGAACGGAATGTAAGTGGCCACCCTCCTTGGGGAGGAAATTCCACCTGGTCTCAATAGAAAGTCTGAAACTAAAGTGCTTCTGAAGGCCTGGATCTCCCAGGGCAGGCTCTTGAACACATCACTGGCCTGTGAGTGGTACTGCTTGATTAGCCCCGGGTGGTGAGATGCCCCTCTTTGCTCAGTGCCCTGGTGCGTGCTGCAGGGCCACCCACAAGCTCCACAGCTTTGCATTTGCCCTGCAATCTTTCATGCCAGTTGACTTCTCATCTCCAAATCCCTTTTCACATTAAATACAAACCCACACACTCTGTCCCATTTTCCTTTGAAATAAATCATAAGCCATGCCAGAAACGACTCAGGGTGTTCTCTGGAATTTGTAAACAGCATTAAAGTCTTGTGGGAAATGTCACAGAGTGTTGGGCTGAATTTATTAAGTAATTTCTCAGCTTAAAATATATCTTTCCAGCCCGCTGTCTGACAACGTTTACCTCTAATGGAATTTTATCCACTCTTGATCACTAAGCACAGTCTCATCCAAGAGTTCAGATGCCCAAGCTCCACTCATCCTGTTAGGCTCTCTGTGGGGGAGTGTCAGACTCACTACCCAGGCCCCTTCCTTCCACAAGCCAGTTGTAGGTGCCCAACCAGGCTGTGTTCTCAGGATGTCAGTTTGTCACCAGGCAGCAGTGCATTGCATGTGACCAAACTGAAGACCAGATACACCACTTGCAACTATGGTCAGCCCACACCAGGGGCAGAACCAGGCAGTGTCTGAGAAAAGGTATCCCGGATGGCCCTTGGTTCCAACCTACTCTGAACATAATAGTTAAAATAAAACCCACTATTCTCTGTACGAAATAGCTTCGAGACACATCCTTTGAAACTGGGCTCCTCATCTCCAGCCAATTATCATCTTTAAGTAGAAAAGTTGACATCATCCTTCTGCGATTTTGACCTCTGGTCTCAATTGGTCACTTAAGTTACACATCTGTAAAGAGTAACTTTTTATTCAAATTTATAACAAAGCACATAACTGAAGAGGTTGTTCTCTTTGGTCCTTCTAGATCAAGTCCAGGCTGCCCTCTTCTGTGGCCCCAGGCCTGTGGCTTCAGGGTCCATCCTATTCAATGCAGGGAGTAAAGCAACAGCATTTGGTAGACCAGCCCTGCAACTGGAAGGTAGGCTGCTTGAGGTAGTTCTACTCCTCTCACACCTCTGCCTTTTCTGCTGTACAATACAAGAAACACAGTGCCCTGACCAAAATATCTGCAGTTGGAGCTGGCAAGATGACTACATGGGTAAAGGAGCTTGTTGCCAAGCCTCACAACCTGAGTTTGAATCCTCATTGTGGGTTCACTGTGGCATATGTAAATAAAACGCACACACACACACACACACACACACACACACACACACACAC
>JADRCH010007518.1:158251-199490 GCA_019843965.1 Rhynchomys soricoides | reverse complement strand
ATGGGTGTGTGGGTGCATGGGTGTGTGGGGTGCATGGGTGTGTGGGTGCATGGGTGTGTGGGGTGCATGGGTGTGTGGGTGCATGGGTGTGTGGGGTGCATGGGTGCAAGGGTACATGGGAGCATGGGTGGATACCAGATAATAGATAGATATTCAGAAGACCTTCAAATAAATGTTTGGTTTCTGATAAATTATAAAAAGGTACTTTTTACGTCTCCTCCCACTTCATGACAGTAGCAGAGCTACTTGGGAATCACAGAGGCAACTTTTTTTCCACTCCCTGCCCCCCAAATAAACCCCAGCAGTATTACTCTGAACACTGTCTTCCCATCAAACTGGATAATGGTCCTGTCAAGGGACCCCAAGGACCAGACTTCCTCCCAGTGGCCTATTCCCCCTGAAACTTACCACACACCTTTGTGATGTGTCTGCATGGAGCAGGAGTGGGGCTCCAGAGTAAGAAGATCTGAAGGCTCAGTAGCAGCACCGTGAGAGAAAGGACAGCATGTCTGCCTCTCTCACAGGGGAGCATGGTCAAGAGAAGGGTCAAAGGTCAAGGTACCTAAGTTTCGTCCATCCTCACTAGAGCTCTGTTTTCCAACAGGCACATCATGAGGCTCTGGCCAGATCATCAGCATCTGTATCTCCATCATCAGCATCCTCGCCACCATTACTTTCAACCCAGAGCAAATCATCCCAGGAGACAAGTGGGTTTTTTCCACCCCACCCCACCCCACACCCCCAAAGGGCACTTTACTTGGTCACCTGCAACTGTGGCCGAGGTCCAACCTGCTTCAGGGAGGTCTCGGAGCCTGTTTTCCTCATGTGTCCCAGGTCTACCCCCAACTTCCAGTGCCTAGATCATAGGAGTTAAAAGTTATAAATCAAGGCAACAGACTTAAAACAAATATACTCTGTTCTCATACCTCAACAAATACACTTTTATAAGCCTGGAAAGTTTAAATTTAGAATTCTTGGGCTCCTTGGAGTTCTGCACTGGAGTGGGGGAGCCATGGGGAAAGATGATTTCTAGCCTGCAGTCCATCCCTAACTATTCCCACATTGAGCTCTCTCACCCTAGAGAGACCACAGAGAGAGAGAGAGAGAGAGACCTGACTTGCATGCCCAAGTCCTGTCCAACCCCATTCACAGAGTCAGTCTCTAAAAGACTGCAGGAAAGAGCTTACAAGAGCATACGATGCCAGCTTAGGACACTTAGCAGGAAGCCCCAAGTTCTTAGGATACAGAGAGAAGGGACTCTACTAGATCAGGTGGCTCTGGCAGACCCTGCCCTTCTTCCCCACTCCCTCTGCCTGGCTAAAAACCATTAGATTACATTCCTGAAGCTAGCCCCCAAGGTCTATTTATTTGGCCAGTTCTCCTCATGAGGCTGACTCCCAAGGCCCAGCTATCAAAGTATTGAAGTTCAGCATTAAAAAGCCCCCTTTGGCTCACCTAATTAACATGTCCAATTAAAATTAAACACCTCGCCCTAACACAGGGTCTCCCGTTGTACCTTTATAAACTGTCATTTTTCTGTATGCCCCATCTGTCTTCTCTCTATCCAGAAACAGTCCTCTCAGGGACAAATACCTCTTACTCCTCTCCCTTGCCCCTTTTCTCCCCTCCCCTTTGTTCCCTTCCCTTCTTCCCTCTTCCTCTATCCCCTGTCTTTATCCTTTATCCGTGCTCTCTGTTCCTCTGGTGCAAATAAATCTCCTTTGTGCTTAGGACTTGGTCTCAGACGTCCCGGACCGATAACGATCTCTTACACAAATTGTGTGTGGAAAGGGAACCATGGCTCTGCCATGTGTTCTATTCTTGTTGCTATGAGAAAAGTAACTTGAGGAAGGAAGGTTTTAGTTCATGAGTTTGAGGGTATAGCCCATCATAGCAATGAAGGCTTGATGTCAGAAGCAGGAGATGTTTGGTCCCGTTGAACCCAGAGGGGACGCAGAGAACAAGAATGTTAGTGCATAGCTCACTTTCTCTTTTTGATTCCGTCTGGTTCCCTAGCCTATGGGATGGTACTACCTGTACCGGGAGTGGAATTTTCCTCCTCATTTAAACCATTCCAGACACATCTAGGTGATTTCAAATCCAGTCACACTGACAATGGAGATTAACCATTAATGACCTTAAGCGGGTGTATCTTTTTGAATCCAAGGACTCCTTTCCTTTTGGGGATAGTAATGGCAGAGAAGGGGGCAGCAAGCAGGCCCAGAGCAGGGTCCCCCTGACCACACTGCCCTTGCCATCAGCATCCACATCTGCTTCTCACCAGAGTATGCCCAGTGCCCACCCAAGAGAGCAGAGACGTCCCTCAGATTCCTTCCCTGCCTGGGCCTTGCGAAATTCAAACTAGATCTTTTAACAATTCCAACCAGAAGCACAGAGACTTTCAAGCCCAAAGGCCTTGTGGGAAAGAACTACACGGGACAGACAGGAGACCTATGTGAAGCTGAGTAGAGCTGGAGTTCCTCAGCCAGGTCCCATTTTTCAGTGCATGTGCGCGAGCGTACGCGCGCGCGCACACACACACACACACACACACATACACCAATACCACCAACACCAGATTTAATGGCATGATTCTGCTGCGCTTTTCACAGTGTTGTGGCTCTTAATAAGCCCCCCCTGGTGGGCTGCTCAGTGGCTTTCTCAGGGAGCCATCACAGCACATCCTGAAACAGGCTTCCAAGGAAGCATCTCAGTTTAGTGTATTCCAGAAGTTTTACAGCTGCTGCCTGGATGAGATGAAGCTGCAAAAGCCAGTGCCAAGCCACTCGGGAATCTCTGGAGCATCCCCCAATCTTCACCGAGAGAGGTCAAGCCCCGACAATGTGGGCAGGGGCTCCACTTATGTCTGGCTTCACCTCCTGCCTGGCGGAGGACTGGGGGTGTCCCAGAGGAGGTCAGACATTTGTCCAGACCTCTGTTGATCTTGAGAGGGCTGCTAGCTAGGAAACTCAGGGAGCAAGTCAGATCTTCAGAGGGGTGCATCACCCACAATTGTGCGATCTTCATCAATGCCTCTATTTGCCCATCTGTAGAATGGAAATGAAAGGAATTCACATTCTCAGGGTCATGCCAGTTTTCAGAATACTAAATATTTAGTTAAGAGCTGTGGGTTCTAGGCCAGGATCATCAGCATCACCTGGGACTTGTGAGAAATTTACACCTGGGCCTACCAAATCGGGAACTCTGGCTACAAAGCCCAGTGATCTACTTCCACAAGTTTGCTACAGTATATGCGTGAGGACCCTTGATCAAGCAGCACATCAGTAAGCCCCCACCCTACAACCCAGAACCATCCAGATTGCCTATAACCCAGCAGCTAAAGGATCAACACCCAGCAGAAGAGAGGCCTCCAGGCCTCTGCCCAGCTGCATCCATTCTGTGTGGCCAGTGCCCATGCCATACTAGTTTAAATGTTTTCACTATAAGCCTTATTGTGGTCAGCATTCAGTGAGTCCAGCCCATAGGCACTGGCATAAGAAGGCATCAGGCAATGCTCTGATGTTATGTGAAGGGCTCTTGCTGGTTCCTTGAAACCTCTGGGTTCACAGCTCTGTCCTGAGCATGCTCTGTCTTCCTTCCTTTTGCTGCAGAAAACCAGGCCACTGTTAACTTGTAATGATCAATAGACCTTCACTGGCCCTGAAATGGTATTCTAAGCTATGCTATGCCATGCCATGGTATGGTATAGTACCTGTTTCCCACCTACCTTGTTCCTAAAGAAAACCAGCAGCCTTGACAGGCTAGTGCAGTGGTTCTCAGCCTATGGGTCACAACTCACTTGGAGGTGTCAAATGACCCTTTGACGGGGGTCACATATTATATATCCACATTACAATTCATAGCAGTAGCAAAATTATGGTTATGAAGTAGCAATGAAAATAATTTTGTGGTTGGATATCACTTCAGCATGAGGAACTGTATTAAAGGGACATAGCATTAGGAAGGTTGAGAACCACTGGGCTAGTGTATTAGGGACTTATCTCCTTGCAATAAAACACCTGACAAAAGCAGCTTAAGGAATGAAGGGTTTACTCTGGCTCACAGTTCCAAGGGTTACAGTTCGTCATGCAGAGAAGGCATGGCAGCAGGAGACAACTGGTCACTCAGTCAGGAAGCAATGAATACTTGTGCTCGGTTTGTTTGTTTCTTTTTATTCAGTCCAAGAGTCTCGACACCTCAAGTAGCTTAATCCAGACAGTCTCTCATAGACATGCCCAGACAGTTGTTTCCATTGTGACTCTGGTCCCATGGAGTTGACAAGGAAGATTGGCTGCTGTGGTTCGTATCCTTTTGTTTTGCTATGTTATGCTTACATCTTGGCTGCCTGTTGTTGATAAACAGACTTTTTAGAGTGGTTTCAGGTTCAGAGCAAAACTGAGCAGACAGCACAGACTGTGCTGTGAGCTTCCAACCTCCATATAAGCACAGCCTATGCCTCTGTCAGCATCTATCACTGGAATGGAAACATTTCCCTCAACCAGCAGTTCTACCCTGTCATGCCATGGTCACCCAGATTCCACAGTAGATAACTTGAGGGGGTGTCACTCTTAGTGTGATTAAATTTGTGGGTTTAGGCAAACTATAATGGCATGTATCCAGTGTTATAGTACCATCAAGAGCAGTTTCTCTGCTCTAAAAGATCCACTATGGTCTGCATACACCCCCAAACACTGATGACCATGGTGTCTTCATAGTGTTGTAATGTTGCCATTTGAAGATTGTCATAATGTTGGGACAGGCTGACTTCTTTCACTCAGTAATTTGCACCCACATGTCCTCCACGTCGTTTCCCAGCTAAAGTCAGCACTGAATGACACTCCACTCTCCGGAATGCCCCAGTTTCTCCATTCATCTAATGAAGAGTATTTGGTTGCTTCCAAGTTTGGGCAATTACAAATAAAGCTACTATAACCATTCATGAGCAGTTTTTGTGTGGATATACATTCTCAATTAATTTCAGTAAAGGCTAGGAGATGCCATGACTAGATTACACCAGCGAAACTGACGTCATCTTGCAAAGGGGCCAGATCACTGTGTGCTTCCTTTAATGGTGCAGAAGCACTCCTAATGCTCCACAGCCTCACCAGCATTTGGTACTAGTAGTCTGTGTGTTTGAGCCATTCTAATAAGTATGTGATTCATCTTGCTTTAATTTGCAATTCGCTATTGATATATAAGGTTGAGCAGTTTTCTAAATGCTTAATTGGCACCTGAATGTTTGATGAGACCTCTATTCAAATCATTAGTCTATTTTTAATCTGTTCATTTCTTGATTGTTAACTTTTAAAAGCTCTTAGTATATGTTAGTAACTGTCCTTCATCAGATGTCTTTTACAAATATTTTCTCTTAGTCAGGGAACTGCCTTCTCTGTCACTTGAGGTTGGCTGCTTTGCTTTTTTTTTTTTATTAATTAATTTATTTATTTTTTATTTATTTTTGCTTTTAATGTTTTGATTATTTTTTCTTTATTAATATATGGAAGAGAAGTTCACCGCTCTATCCTCTCAAGGTTCACTGAAATAAACTGACAAAGATTAAGAAGAAGAAAAATCATTCAAGGTTAATAATGTGCAAAGAGGGAAACCGCAGCAGGAGAATTCACAGAACTATAATTATCTCTTTATTTTAAAACTTAGATACTCCTTTTTCTATAGAGAAAACAGGAAATGGGGGTGTGGATAATTTTGAGAGCTTAAAAATGATTCATAGGGTAAGCAAATGGTCCCTGAGATGTTCTCTGGAGTTTGAATGAACCCAGGGGACCAACAGTGTCTTGGAGGGAAGTCTGTCTGAAGTGGTCAAACTCCCTGGCCTCCTTTGCAAGGATAGACACTAGAAGTGGGGGGAAAGGCATCCTCTCTAAATGCAGATGACGAGATTCCCATGTCTCTCCCTATCTTGGGGCCAGAGGAATAAGAATGCTCTTAAGGTCTTTTAATTTTCTTTAGATCAGATGGCTCAGCATTGTAAGAAGTGCCATGTTTTCAGGGCAGGATTCTCTGAGTCCCAATAGTAGCAAAGATACAAAGGGAGAAAATAATGACCGTGTAGGGAAAGTCTCTAAAGCTCTGTATTCTGAAGGTCTCCAGGCTCCTGTCCTCAGCCCCACCTTCTATAGGAATCAGCCTTAGCTAGGAATCCCACCAGCCCCAGCCAAATGTCCCCAGAACAACTTTCAGCTCTCACAGGCAAATAGTGACACCTTTGGGGCCAATGGACTCTCTGAGAATCTAACCAAAACATAAAATTCACATATGCACATAATACATGCTTTTACATACTATCTGGGGTACTTGCAAACTTTTCAAGGCCCATTCCTGAGGTCAAATTTGGTGAGCGTGTTCAAAGGTCTTGCTACAGGCATAGTGGAGAAAAAAAGGAAAAAAATAAATAACTAGAACAGTTGAGTTGCTAAAAGAGAGCCAGCAGAGCACCAAAGATTAAAGCGTAAGCCATTCTCCTTTAATGAAAATGTCCCAAATTGTTCCAAATTCACAGTCCATACCCTCAAAGCCCCCTAGCCCACTTCCTGGCCAATCTCTTGATCTTTTGAGATTGGTAGGAAAAAAGGAAATAGCTTAGAAAGGTCATGTAGCCCTGATGGTACTACCTCGGGTAGCCCCAAACCAAACAGGACACATAGTCTACCTCCCTCACATCTTGCGATGTCCCTCTTCCCACCGCAGCAGTGTTCCCACCCTCCACGGTCTTCCGACAGCTCTCCTCTGCCCCACAGGTTCCACCCAGTGAGTGTGCCACATTAGACTTTGGAGGGCCACAAAGACAATTGGAACCTGCGTAAAACAAATGAGGCACCAGCATTATGACATTTAAGAGGACTCTGCCAAGAAGTACAGCAGTGAGGACCTCTTCTCATGATGACCCCTGACTTCCCTCCCCCTGGCCTAACATTCTAAACTCTTAAGAAAAATTACAACCGGATGATTAAGACATTGCTAAATAATCTTTCTTTAGTTGGGAAAAAGATAGAACATCTCGTGCCCTCAGAAAATATCAGAATATGTAGCAACCTGCCCACCCCCATCCCAGTTCTGTGCATCAGCTAACACAAAGAATGGAAATTGCTGCACGTTGAACTTGCAGAAAAGTAGTGTGCTTGTCTAAAGAGGCTGGAAGTCCTAAAATGGACTTTGCCCATTGTGACAATAGTTTCCCCATCATCTCAGGTGCCCATCCTTAAATAAATCTGATTCCCTTCCCATCAACTGTCAGCTCTTGAGTATTGGCTTTTAAGCAGTGAGCAGATGGACTTGGGTCATAAGAGAAATCCATCCAGGAGTTATTTGGCTAGCAGCCTCACCAGTTCATGAAACTGACTGACTGTCAGGAGAGTGGAACCAACCATTCTCTGTGGCCTAACCAAAATAAGTTGGTTTATAGAAACCACAGCTACTTCAGACTCCCTGCCATTTCACGAATCCCAACCTCACCTCTAGTGCTCTTGAGAGGATAGGGACAATAGATCAACTCCGATCCATGAAAGAGGACACAGATCTTACTAACACAGGACTTCACACAGAGCCCTGGAGAAGCTGGCCTAGGACTGGAGGTAAGGTCAAAGGTCTTTTTCCACATCACTCTGGGCAAATGAGCCATAATATCTGCTGGGCCAGCTCCTTCACTGAGTTGAAGGAAGATACTCCTTAAGAGCCAAACATTGGACATCGGAAGAGTTCTTCTTACCAGTTTCTGCCCTGAACTCTCCCAAGCCCTTCCTACAGCTCTGCAGTCTTACCACCCTTTTCCCATAGAAGTAAATTCTACTGCCCAGCAAGCCCCAGCTCTTGGCTTTCTTCTGTTCATCTCTTGCCTGTCTGAGGTTTCCCTAGTCTTTCCAGGCCTAGGAAATTCCAGTTTAGGAGAGGAGGGACAGAGATCCTCCCAGCCTTCTAAACCACCCTCTGGCCCTGGCGGCAGAGAATTGGAAAGAGGAATGTGGTGGAGCAGCCGTAACTGATAATGGCAGGGTGAAGCTCATCAACAGTAACTCAGGTGTGAAGCTGGTGAGCCCAGGAATCTAAATAGGGTGTGAAACACATCCTTAATGTCTTTTCGAATGGGGAAGCCTTTACATGCTGGGTCTCCTAGTCTAGGCAATCTAGAAGACAAAAAGAGATGGTGTCTGTGTTTTCAATTTAGGATGTTCTATCCCCCTCATGGGTTGTCCACCTCTCTGTTCCCCTGTTTTTTTCTGCCTTTTCCCAGGTTTGCCTGTCACAGCTGCTATGTTCAGTCTTGGAAAGGGCTGATGCTGAGGCCACTGAAATAGGGAAGAACAGGTGGGCAGGGAGGACTAGAGATTGAAGGAATTTTTTTTCCCTATCCATTTCTCTTAAGGAAGGTAGTTTTCAGAGTTAGAAGACTACAGAGAGTAACCTTACTATTAAAAATGTGCTACAAAGACTGGAGAGCCCGTATATCATTTAAAGTGTTCAAAAACAGGAACTTTTGATGGCCTCAGAAAGAAAGCTTGGATTGGAAATCTGGCAGTCGGCCATGTAACCTTGAGAGTACAGCTTCCTCACTCAGAAGACATCCCACAAAATGTTTTGCCGCTTGGATGTCAGGAACACAACAGATTTCACTAAACCTCTTCACTGGATCAGCCACCGAACTAAGTATGGGTGATCAAATTAGCAACAGCCACATTAACTATGTGTTTCTTATGGAATGGTCAAGGTGTCCTAACAACTTTATCACACTGGATTCTCACAGGCAATCTATCTATCAGGTAGACACTGTCATTATCACGTTAATTAAGCAAAAGTTTCATAGTCTCCATCTGGGAATCAGTGGGACAGGATAGACCCACAAGTCAAGTCCACACTCTTAATCGTGTGGAAGAGTGAATCATATCTCTCTTCAAATGTATTTCTTTGGCATCGTTTGAGTTGGTGGCTCAGAGAAAGTGTAAACCTCTGCAGACCACGGGAATGGCTATGAAAGTCGGCCTCCATAAAAGAACTTTACATCCATTCAGGAAGGCAGCATTCATGGAGGAAGCAGCCAGGGAATGTAGTCAGGCTGTTCTATCAGACATCTTCCTTTCTGCTTAGAAGGATCCTTTTGCGGGAAGAAAAGACCAGAGGGAACTGTCTGCCCAAGTAAGGATGACCATGGGCAGCAAGAACAGGACAGCATGCGGTGCATGCTGTATTCCTCTTCCCTTTGATCTTCTACAGCTGGCATCCCATTCCTTCCCCCAATAAATCCCATGCCCAGCCCCTTTGTCTGCCACTATATAAACTTCAACTGTCTAGCCTTAATTTGAGTCTTGTGCTTTGTATATAGCTTTCGTAGTTTTACACATTAACAAACTTGTCACGTTTTCTTGTTAATATGTCAACTGCCCATTTATTTATAGACAAAAATTATTAAACTCTCAAAGGCAAAGAATAAACTGAAATTTTTCCTAAACCAAGCTGGGAAGATGGCTCAGTGGGTAAAGAGCTCACTGTGCAAGCATTAGGAACTAAGTTCAATTTTCCAGCACTCACAAAAATGGACGGTCCTCATGTACACATCTATAAGCCCAGCACTGAGGGAGGGGTGCAGAGCTAGGAGGATCCTGAGAGCTCTCTGGCCAGCCAGTCGAGCACAAACAGCAAGCCCTAGGTCCAGGGAGAGACTGTTTCAAAATCAGACTTTAAAGTGGTGAGTGAGAGAAGATACCCAACATTGACCTCTTGTCTCCACATGTGCTCTGCACACACACACACACACACAGAGAGAGAGAGAGAGAGAGAGAGAGAGAGAGAGAGAGAGAGAAAGAGAGATAAACACACACAGACACACACACACAGACATGCACATACATATACACAGTTCTTAAGTTTAATTTTTCCCCTAAACTACTACTATACACTGCCTCTCAAGACAGAGAAAGGAAGAAAGAAAGAAAGAAAAGAAAAGAAGGAAAAAAGAAAAAATCCCCTAAACTACTATTATAGACTGCTTCTCATGCAATAAATAAATAGATAGGAAAAAAGGAAGGAAGGAAGGAAGGAAGGAAGGAAGGAAGGAAGGAAGGAAGGAAGGAAAAAGATAGGAAGGCAAGAAAGAAGGAAGAAAGAAAGAAAGATTCCCCTAAACTACCATTATACACTGCTTCTCTTGCCCGGGGGGGGGGGGGGGAGGAGAAGGAAGGAAGGAAAGAAACGAAGAAGAGAATCTGCATTATGGACCTCATAGTCCATATTTAGCCCAACACCTAATCTGAGTAAAGCTTTATTGAGGACTGAGGCAATGGTAGAGTCAATCAGGAGCTTGCCTCACATAGATCCCAGTAGCTGCAGAAAAAGCCAAGGATGGTGGCATCCAACTGTGCTGGGGAAGCAGCAACAGGAAGATCCCTGGGACTTGCTTACTAGCTAGTCTTGCTGATCTCAAGGTTAACTGAGCTCAAGGTTCAGTGAGAGACCTTGTGTAAAATAGTAAAATGGAAGATGATAGAGAAGACACCCAACATTGACCTCTAGCTTCCACAAGAATACACATGCATGCACCACACAAAATAATAAAATAAAATAAAATAAGGCTTTATTGAACCACACTCATTTATATATCCATTGTCTATGTCTGTGTTACTATGGTAGCAGATTTGAATGACTGTGACAGAAATTGCATGGGCCACAAATCTTTTTTGATTGAAAATAACTTTTTCACGCAGTACATTTTGATTATGGTTTTCCCTCTCACATCTCAGATCTTTCCCAGATCCCCTCCCAAAAAAAGGGGGGATAAAACAAATCAAGAGACAAGGCAAAAAAGTTCCCCCAAAACCAAAAATAAACATTATGAGATAAGACATCTTCAGAAGAACCACTAAGTTCGTTTATGTTGGCCATCGACTCATGGGCATGGGGCCTCCCTTACATGTATGCCCAGTGTGACTCCATTGGAGAAAACTAAATTTTCCTTAGTGAACACTTATCAATTGGAAATAGGTTCTGGGTTAGAGTTGGGGGGTTGTATCCAGTTCCCCTTTTAGTGCGGAGACCCCTTCTGGCTTGGACCTGTGCAGGCCCTGGCATGCTGCCATAGTCTCTCAATTCCTATGTGTCAGCCCTGCTGTGTTTCAAAGGCACTCACTGATTCCTTGGAGTCCTTCAACCCCACTGGCTCTTACAATCTTTCTTCCTCTTATTCCACTCAGGTCCCTGAGTCCTGAGCAGTGGGGTTTGATGAAGACATCCCATTTAGGACTGAGTACTCCAAGGTTTCTTATGAGTTCCTACCTACTGCAAGAAAAAGCTCCTCCAACAAAGGCTGAGTCAGCCGCTGATTTGTGGTTGTAGGAGAATGTCTTCAGAGCAATTTTATTACTGTGCTCTTTTAACAGAACAATACTATTTTGTTTTATGGGTCACAAACCTTAAAGCATTGCTAAATCATCCCTCTGTGTGTTAGATTTTCATTACTGTGACCAAATACCTAACAGAAACAAGGGAAGAAAGATTATTTCAGTTCATGGTTTCAGAGGACTCGGGCTATGCTCACTTGGGAAGAACACCATGGCAGCAGATGAAGTCCTTCATTTCTTGGCAGCTGGGAAGCAGGGGAAGGTGCCATACAGGAAGTGGCCTGGACAAGATGCACTCCCAGTGAGTAGCATACTTCTTCCAACTAGCTGTCCTACTATGGCTACTCTCACCTCCTCCCCAAAGTATGATCTCATTTGAGGTCCTTGAGGGATTAGTCACTGGAGACAAGCCCCATTCCCAGAGAAACACAAAGAGGCTTCATTAATCCTCTAAGCTTTTCTTAATCCAGTCAGGTTGATTATCAAGACAACTACTGCAGTCCTCTACAGAAAGAGTGACAATTCTTAGTCTGGTGAAAATAGAGCCATTCTTTCTTTCCCAGGGACATCAGAAGAGTTTATGAGATGAGGGCAGAGACAATACTTTGAGTCACTGATCTAAGAAATGAGCAAAGCATACCCAGCATATATTCAGCCTGTTACCCAGATGGATGCTATTCCATCTCCAGACTGACCAGGAAGGATAATCTGTGAGCAGCCAGAGCCTAATTATTTCACCAACACCTTGATACCGAAGTCCAAAGGAGACAGAAAGGCACCAGGCAGCAGGAGTCCTAGCTATTTACTGTCAGTCATAGTTACAAAAGGAGAATCCATAAAAAGTGTAGCCACTAGAACATTCTCTGGGCCAAATACTGATAGCTTGGGTCAGTGAGCACGACCTTCACCCAGTGGGGCTATTCATCCATTGCATCTAACCATTCAACATTCATTAATCACATACTGTATACCAGGCTCCAGAGTGGTTGTTGTACTCACTGGGAGTAATATAATTGACATAATTCAAACAAAAATCACATATTGGTCTAGAACTAGACAAAACAAACAAACAAACAACCACCATACTCCCTTTTATAATTCCACAATGTTAGGCTTGGATGGTCTCCTGTAGCTTGTTTCTTTGCAAGGAGTGCCTTTGCTTTTGGGTCTCAGAGAGCACAGAAGTACAGTGTGAAACCATTCCTGAAGAGATGCGAACAAACATCTACTCTCCCCAGATAGGAAATTGATGACAGAGTAAAGTAAGGAAATCACTAAAGTCCAACCTGATGAACCAATGAGTTTGTAGGGGATTTTTACAAGCGTATGGGAGAGGGGGTATCTTACAGGAGCAAAAATGACTCAGCACCAAAATGACCTCAGCATCTGTGTTGGTTCATGAGAACTGGAACCCTGGAGCTCACTACATAACTTGAGGCAGCTTGAGAGGTCAGAGAATATCTCTTCTAGCCAACTCAGCTAATGTAAACCTCTTCGGTCAGCACTGCTAGTCTGAGCCTCTTTTGGACAGCTTGGCTATTCTGATCACTTCAGCAATCCTTACTGGGATTCTATTCCTGCACAAACATCATAACCAAGAAGCAAGGGGAGGAAAGGATTCTTCAGCTTACATTTCCACATTGCTGTTTATTACCGAAGGAAGTCAGGACTGGAACTCAAGCAGGTCCAGAAGCAGGAGCTGATGCAGAGGTTATGGAGGGATGTTCCTTACTAGCTTGCTTCCCCTGGCATGCTCAGCTTGCTTTCTCATAGAATCCAAGACTACCAGCCCAGAGATGGTACCACTCACAACGGGCTGGGCCCTCTCTCCTTGATCACTGATTGAGAAAATGCCTTACAGCTGGATCTCATGAAGGCATTTCCTCAAGGGAGGCTCCTTTCTCTGTGATAACTCCAGCTTGTGTCAAGTTGACACACAAAACCAGCCAGTACACTTACTGTTTACCTAAGCTTAGGAGGGGTGGAGCCTTGTGCACCTGGTCAGTTTCAGGGACTTCCTGAGGCTTACAAGTTGGTTCCTTCTTGAGTTTTAAGGAACCTACCTTCAGAACTTGCTGAGCCTTAATTAGCATCCTCAGGATAGAATATTCACCTCTTTTTAAAACACCCTGAAATCTTTTGCAGAGAAAACTGCTTTGCAACAAAAGGGCCAGACTGAGAACCAGCTACCCCTCTACTTTCACTGTTTCTATGTCTACCCTCTTTGTTCTATAGAGTAGCTCTCAGCAAATACTGTTTCATTCACTAGTTTTCTACATATATGTAATTCATATATATATATATGTATATATATATATATATATATATATATATATATTTCAAGATTCTTTTGTTCAACCTTTATTAAATGGTACCGAATGAAAAAAACATCAAGTAAAAAAGATACTGACATAGCATTTTGAGGATGTGAAACCTTAGGTTAGCCTGGGACTTGGATTGACAGATGAAAAAGGTGAGAAAATATTTACATATCAGAAACAAAAATTTGGTTAAATCCATACTTCTTATCAGCATACAGTTGAGTTTCCATCTAAGTCTGCTGGGGGGGGGGGGATTCAAGGAACTTTTCTATAATACTGAATAGTTTATGAGTTCTAAGAACTGCCAGCTTGTAACCAAGAGACCACTGAAGTTTGCTGTCAGAGACATGTGTGAAAATGTTTATGGTAGAAAATTGTTCCCTTAAAGTAGCTAAGCTGTGTTTATCAAACAAGGTTGTATTTGTCACACCGTCCTTGCTATAATTAATCCACTGCCTATGACCTCACTAGTCTTGTTATAATTTAGCCAGTGAAAAAAGACTCAGCCGAGGCTCATAAAATTAGGAGCATAACTAAAGGCATTTCTTCTGTTAAAAGGAAATTTATTTGGAAAGTCAACTAAACAAGTGGTCCTGACAGATTAGCTTCAAAACACCATGCAGAATCTTGATTTTCCACGACAGCGGAATTGTCATGTCAGGAGGTTTGATGAGAGCGCCTGAAGATCTTCCCCTCTTTAATGCCAAATGTGGGCACATCTTCAGGTCACCCAGCTGTTTTCCTCCAAGACTAATGCTGTTCATTCCTACTTCACTCCAGGTCTCAGAAAACTATGCAAAGTGCATCCTCTCCACAATCCACTGGCCTGAATCTTCATTGCCTTCCTGCAGCTTGGCCTGCAGAAAGGCTCTGGGAAAACTAGCTGGGGCAGAGTGTGGGGAAGCTCTCTGGAGGACTCCAGCTGTTCTCTTACCCAGCCTGGAGCCTCCCGGAGCTGAAGACAAATGACTGGAAAAGCAATTTGCTTTTCAATGCATTTTCTCCTCCCAATCAGGGACCGAGAAGTGGTGCTAGCTGCTGGTGAAGGCTTTTGGGTTAGACACAAACGCTAATGGAATGACAGCTGGCAAAAGGCAAACAGTGTTGTCATGCCAGGTGACTCTTGGGGGAGTTGGCTAGATGGCCCCAGAAGGCCTGCCAGAAACCCATGTGAGGGCATTCAGTGCAGCCTCACAAACCGGGGCATAACTTCTCTCAGGCGTCCCAAAGCCGGCACCTGCCGACATGCTCACGTGATGTGGCTCACGTGACCCCAGGAAGCCTCAGAGTGGGACAAGGTTTAAATGATCCGTTACTCCATTGTTTGATTTTTGAGACAAGGTCTCTAGTAGCCTTAACTAGCCTCGCTAGTGATGAACTTGAACTCCTGGTCCTTCTGTCTCTACTTCCACTTCCACATGTGCTGAAATTGCAGTATGTGCCACCATGATCGGTTTTATGGCACGCTGGGGACTGAACTCAAGACTTGCGGCTTACTGGTCAGCACTCAGTCAACTGAACCACATTCCCAGCCCTGCAGTT
Source organism: Rhynchomys soricoides (assembly GCA_019843965.1). NCBI lineage: Eukaryota > Metazoa > Chordata > Mammalia > Rodentia > Muridae > Rhynchomys > Rhynchomys soricoides. Next base: position 184,282 of record JADRCH010007518.1, on the reverse strand, counting down.
CAACTGTGAATAGCTGAAACTACTGTCAGTTTCCAGAGTAAACTGGGAACTAGCTCTATACCAAAATCATGCACCCTAGATTCCCAGGTGTTGGAACCAGGTCTGGACACCCAGAGATAGTCCGCCCCGCCCTCTCACCACGAAAACGCGTACCAGCTGAAGGGTCCAGGGAAAGCTAAATGTCTCCCTCCTCCCTTTCTTTCTAGATTTCTTTTCTTTCAAGATTTTTAACTTCTCAACTGTTACTTCCTCCTTTATCCTCTTCTTCCTCTCCCCTGTACTAAATCCCTTTCCTTCGCTGATCAATAGAAACTCAGAAGTTTCTAAAGTAAAAAGGGTTCTGGCTGGGGTCTTAGTTTGGAAGGTGCAGGTTTAGAGTGCGGTGAGCGTTCAGAGGAAGGCAGGAGAAGGGGCTTGTGTGGAACTGGGGCTGTGTATCTACAGGATAGAAATGTGCATGAAACAAAATCCCCAAGAACCTCTTAGTATGCATATGGAACCTCTGGGCACTTTAGTTCCAGATGCCAACAGTCAAAGGGCAGAGAGAAGAGTTCTCATCCGCAGCTGTGCTGGCGTGTGCTTCTGCCCTGTTTCCTAATGGCGTCCAGAAGCCATTTGCAAAGCTCATACAGTGTTGCCCCCACTACACGCACCCCTTTAGTTACACTTACCCTGCCTCTTCTTTTTCTGATGGCCTCTCCCTATTGATCTGAGGATTCCTCTGCTCACTGGAAAGGAGTTGCTTTCAAACTCAGGAGGATCGAATGCATCTCCATAGATAGACCGCCTGGTGAAGGAGCCAGAGCCATAGGGAATCCCAGCTGAGCTGGGGGTGGGGGCTTCTTTTCTCAGCTCTGGTGAAGAGAGTGTACCTCAGATCTGATGGAAAGACTGCAAGGTCTGATGTTTCTAAGTCAGAGAGTTTGAGTTATGGCTCTAATACTCACAAGCGATGGGGTCCTGGCAAGTTCCTCTAGCTACCTAGATCTCGGCTTCTTAATCTCTAAGAGTAAAAATCATACCTATCTCAGAGTTTTGAAGATTAAAAAGAGTTCATGCAGATAAAATATCTGGACCAGAACTGATGACCAAGGTAAGCCAGGCCCCTTTCCTTCTCTCTTTCTTCTGTGAGTCAGTAGTGTGTGTCATCCTGTAGGAGGAGCATCCTTGGAGAAATGGTCCAGGAGACTCATTTATCCATATTACACTCCGCTGTCTGCCCACATCCTAGGACATCAATATCTGCACTGTCTTTTGTCAATCCTCTTCTGATCAAGTTAGAAGACCCTGGTTGAGAGCAGAATAGGGGCCTGGGATGTAGCTCTGTCAATGGCATGCTTCCTGCAAAAGCCCGAGGCCCTGAGTTCAGATCCCCAGCACTCATCTAAAAAGCAAGGTATGGCAGTGTCTGCCTGTAATCCCAACATTAGGGAAACAGAGGCAAGAGGATCAGAGCCTGCTGGGCGGCCAAACTGGCCAAAAGAGTGATCTCCAGGTTCAGTGAGAGACTCTGTCACAAAGAATAAAATGGACAGCAATGGAGGAAGGCCCATGACATTGGCCTCTGTTTTATAGACACATGTATACACACACACACACACACACACACACACACACTCCGGTCAACTGGAATAAACAGTGAAAGCAGCCTTGTGTGAGGGGAACGGAGTTCTGAGTGGCTCACATGATCAACCAATTCTCCCAGGGCTTGTTGACAACTGCTTCAATTCCGTCCCCCTTTTCTTTAGCCCCAGAAAGCTCAGCCCATGAGCAGAGGATACAGATAGCCACAGGCCCATCAGATGTGCCCCACTGCACTGCATACTGCCGCCTAGTGTCTACTCTGATATAGGCCTGCTCCTCTGTGCACGAGGGACCAGCCAATCAGAACTCCTCTTCCTACACCCCTTCACTTACACAAAGGCATGCTTAGTCAGACCACTGCATATGATCCAAGGGTCTCCCTTGGTCCTCTCCATCCTAGAAAAGATTTGAGGACTAAATAAAGCCTGGAAAGAAGTCCCCAGCTGCGCTTTCAGAAGGTTTTGTAGAATAAAAGCTATAATAATAACCAGTAACACTAGTGTAGCTCTTTGAAGTTTCTGAGGAATTTTTATCTGTTTAAACTCTGTCAAAAGTAGGCTAAATGCTACAAAGAATGACCCCAACATTTCAGCAGCTTAACAGAATGAAAGTGTTTCGGTTTTCATCACAGTTCAAGGCAGATGGAAATGAGCCTGGCAGGAAGGAAAATCTGTGAAGGACCAAGGCTCCTTTTGTGTACCACTGTCAACACTTAGAGCCCGAGTCCTTAGCTTCCAGTCCTCAGGTAGGGAATGCAATAGTATAGAGGGGCACAAGAGAGGTCTCTATGTATCAGACCTGGGGACGGAAACATCAGGTCCACCCAATGATGTTATTAGCCACGGGCCTACCCAATTCCAAGGGAGGCTGGTGCTGAGAAGGGAAGGAGCCAGGATGTGGTGAGTAAGTAACTCTGTGCTATCCTTGCTGAAGCACCATGAGACAATACTTTCCCCAAGAGCAAGAAACTGGATCTGAGAAGAGTTGATATACCCCATATATCAGTCAATAAATGGCCTTGAACAAGTATCTCCTTCCACGCCTTATCTCAGGCAGGACCTTTTCCTTCCATAGGTACAAGCTGTTGAGCAACTTATGGAGTCTTAAGCATAGCCTGGTTCTGTCTATGCCGTATTGAGTACCTCCAAGTATTCAAAAGCAGGAAAGAGCCATTGCTGTAGAACACACACACACCCATTACCTCCCAGGTGACTCTAACTGTTGTACCACAGAAGGAGACCAAGGCCTCCCCCAGGGCTCAGCTATGGAAAAAAGATGCTTAAGGTCTACTGCATTTCTGGCCCTGGGGAGAAAACATGGTCCTCTATTTCTAAGAATGCACAGTCGGATGACAGAAACATAAACTGCTATAACTTGGCTTGATTAGACATCAGCAGGTCTCTGCAAAATGCTTTGAGAACACATGTGTGCAGGAAACTGATTTTCTCAGAGAGTCAGAGAAAGTTACAAAGAGCAGGTCATGCCTGCCCTGAGCCGTGAGTCAAAAATAGCTGGCAGGGGAGATGAAGGAGCCTGGTGGGCCAGAAAGGAGCATTTGCCCAGACATAGACGTGAAAAAGAATGGGCAAGTCCTTGACAGGAGAGAGGGAGTGCTCTTAGAAGCAGAAGTCCCTGCCGACCCCTCTGACTCTTGTGGAACCCTGGGAAGGTGGAAGACACTGAAGAGTGTCATTGAGTGGAAGGAGTTCCAAGGCATAATGCCGCAAGTCTGAAAGACTGGAAGTCCACGGCTGTGGCAGCATTAGCCATCACTTGTACAATACGATATCTAGAGTCTCTACAGATCATCACTGCCAGGCCTCACCATGCTGTTGAGGAAAGCAAATGTTAGGGAAGTTTAGTCTGTAGGCAACAGCAGGATCAGAACTTACCCTGGGTCCTATACTCCATAGGCCATAGAGAGCTGATTCTGGGAGTATGACCCAGGAGGAGCTCAGTACAGCACCCCAACCTAAGGAATGAGGAATGTCCCCTGATTCTGGAGCAGACCTACCTCCCCCTTCCTTAATCATCCATAGCTCCTCTTCAGCATCCCTGTACTTCACACATTCCTTCCCATCCTCTGGTTCTTAGAGTATTTCTGCTCTTTCTTTCACGGCTCCTTACGCCTTGTAGAGGGTTGATGTAGATGTCCCACATAGGGCTGGGCACTCAGGAATCACTTTTTCTCAGCACTTTGACTGGTTTTGAATCTCTGCATTAACTTCAGCCCACTGCAGAAGCTGAGAGCAGCACTAATCTATGGGTATAAACATAAATATCAAGAAGGTAATTTGACATGTCCATTTACCAATACAACAGTTGTAGTTTCCCCATGTCCTATGACCTCCAGAGACATGGACTTTTGCCCAGGTTTACATTGCCAAGAAAGAGTTCTTTTCTGTGGAGCAGGTCTTTAATCCAATCAGAAAGTGGTTGGCTGTCCCCATTACCTTCATACCACTATTGTATTATATTGGGCACATCTTTCCTGGGAGATCAGTTTGTAGCACACAGGATTTACTGCTGTGCAACACCACCAATGATGTCCCCTTACACAGCAGCCTGAGCAGAGCATTTGTGAAAACAAACCAACAGGGAGACAGTTTTCAGGTCAGTTCCTATTTACTTTCTATATGTCCTGTAGCCAAGGTGTGTATGTCTTCAGCAACAGGGTTTTGCCATCTAGTGATAGCAGGCAACCAAGCACAATGGCAGTAGCCTATGTGTACCTAGGGTCTTCCTGATCAGTTACTCATATGCACAACCCTTTGGGGGGATACACATATTAGGAGTCTGTGTGACCCAAGTCAGTACTGTCTTTATCTTCCTGATAAGCAGCTTCACTGAAACCCATTAAAAACTTATAAATTGGCCCATCTGTGAATTGGGAGGCTGCAAACTGTGCCCACCAGGAAATCTATGTTTTACAGAATTCTGCTTGTAAGTTTGTTGCCTTAACTTTAGAGTAAAAAGTCTTCAAAAAACAATACACTGTTAGTTGCAGTCCAAAGGAAGGAATTTTGTCCATGCCAAAATGTAGTGGTAGCAATAAAATTAAACTCAAGGTCCATTTTAGGGGTAGCTGAAGACTACAGATGCAGGAACTTGGTAAGCTTCCTAATTGTTCTTAACTAAAACCGAATTAAGGAGTGTGTGACTAGACCCCAAGCTACAGAAATTCCAAAGGTCATTCAACACCAAGGAGCCAGGAAACTGTTTTGGTCTGAGAATAGATGTCAATAATAATAATAACAATGCAAAATCACCAGAAAGTGAAAATGGCTGCACCAGGAAGATCTGTTTCACACATGCTAAGAAAAACTTCATCAGAAGAGACCCCAGAAACGTAGCAGAGGGATCTTCTGCAGGTGCTCCCATCATGTCGCGGCTTCTTCTCCCACGTTTCTTTATTTTTCATTAATTAATTAATTTATTTATTCACCTTACATCCAAATCACTGCTCCCTCCTCCCAGTACCCCCTCACACAGTCTCATCACCCCCTTCTCCTCTGAGATGGTAGAGTCTCCCCCCGTATCACCCCACCCTAGCACATCAAGACTTTGCAGGGCTAGGCGCATCTTCTCCCACTGAGGCCAGACAAGGCAGCCCTGTCAGGGAAACAGGATCTGCAGACAGTCAACAGCTTTAAAGACACCCCTGCTCTAGTTGTTGGGGGACCCACATGGAGACTGAGCTGCACATCTACATATGTACATGGGGGAGTGTCTAGGGTCCAGCTTGTATATGTTCTTTGGTTGGTGGTTCAGTCTCTGAGTCCCAAGGGTCCAGGTTACTTGACTTTGTTGGTCTTCCTGTGTAGTTCCTATCCCCTCCAGGACCCTCAATCTCCCACATTTCTTAAGAGTAATATAACTAATTAGTATTGAAGACCATTGCAGCTGCAGGGGTGTTTACTAACTTTTTTCTCTCTTTTTGCTTGCATCTTTAAAGGATACTGCTTTACAAGTTTGCGCTCTCTCTCGCTCTCTCTCTCTCTCTCTCTCTCTCACACACACACACACACACACACACACACACACACACACACACACACTGGGGGTAGGGAACTCCATGCATGGTTAGTTTGATGGCCCTAAGGAGTTAGGAAAGACATAGAAAAGACATGCACACTGGCTAGGCAAATAGAAAAAGCAGCTGGTTCTCTCCAGTTATTTAATGCAAATCTGCTCTGTTTATAAGGGAGAAAGTTCTTTCTCACCAGGGAGCTCAACAAAACATTTATTGAGGTCTCCCTGTATATTTTGTTGAGTAGATACAGCCAGATAGTAATTAGTATAAGCTAAACTTTGGTAACAACTTCCCAAAGTGTACTTTGGGGTCTTGGTTACTGTTTGGGGTTTCCTTTTATGGGGTCCAAGAGAAAGAGGAGCTGGCTGCTAGGGATATAGCTTGGGAGAGCCTGTTTTGATTGACAGACTTGTGTTATGTAAACTTTTTATCTTTTAACTGTCTTTCCCCACAGTACATCTGATTCTAATCATATGTGCACCCAACTAATAAGCATTAAATGGTAAACAAAATATTCTCCCTAGTTCATTCGAAAGTCATGGTTTCCCTTATTTTGCATACATACAAAATCCCTCCAGACCAGATTGGTACCCTATCTTCCAATTCTGGGTATATTCAGTAACATGTTTGAATAGAAACAAGTCAAAATCAAGAAGTTGCCAGGGGATTAACTTATTTCCATTTTTTGAAGTGGGTACATACAGCTCTATGCAGGTGGGGGTTCCAAGTTGTCAATAGGTCATTGGGTGCATCGTTAGAAAAAGGGTGTCTTTATTGCCCAAGCCACATGGAGTCCCACATTGCCAAGCTATTCTTGTGTTTGCTGGTTTCACTCTCATAGAGCTTTATGAGTCAGGGGAGACATAAAGTCAATAAATGAATAAATAAATGAGATCAGAAATGACATCAAATCAAGTCCTGGTAGATCAAAAGAAGGTAGAGTGCGCTAGAGTTAGGTGGTTGGTTGGTTGCACACATGAGCAAACAGCAGCTTCCCAAAAGCACATAGGTGTTGGACAAGTTGGGGGCCTGGCTACATTTGAAATCCAAGTAAATGAGAATTGCATGGGGCATGTTTAATCTAAGAGTTACTGTTTATCTGGAAATCCATTTTAACTGGGAAGCTCTGTATTTTCATGTGCTAAACTTGGTAAGAATGAGACAGACAGAGAGAGAGAGAGAGAGAGAGAGAGAGAGAGAGAGAAGACCCAGGGGTGGAAGCATGTGTGACAGTATGGAGGGTGCACTGGGTGTTGTGGGGCAGCAGAGAAGACTAGAAGGAAACAGTGGTTGTGTACCAAGACCATGTGCAATGGAAGGTTTTACAGACTTCTGAACAGTGCGTGAGACTCAGCAGAGCACAGGGTCGCTCCTCTAAAGAGTGTCTGCTCCTGAAGAATCAGGACAAAGTTGATAAACTATTCTGCACCCTGTCTGCCACTGTGTAGCATAAAGATGGGAATGGGGAAGTTCTGTAGTCACCAATGCAAGTGGGGCCATCATAACATGGGCAGGGATCCCAGCGTCCCCTTTCCCATTCAGTGAAAAATCACAAGGTTAATCGGGATGTCCACCACTATTTTCTCATCGTATGGAAAAACCTGGTCAATGCCACTGCTATCCACAGACCCCTGGGCACAGTCCTAAGGTCCACAGGCACTTCCTCAGTGCTACGTCTCGAGGAGGGAGGGAACAAGGAAGAGAAGCAGGAAGAGAACTTGTAAAAGCAGAAGAACAATTGGGAAAGGGAAAAAAGAAAATAAAAGACAACCTCTCCCACTTCTTCCTTTGACCTGACACCCTTCTGCTAAGTTCTCTTGGTTCTGCTGCTGCTATTGATTCTTTTCCCACAGTCAGACTGTTGGCAGTACTATGCCTACAGTATGGGTTCCTGGTGTTCCAGCTGTCTACTTTAATCAACAACAAGAGTAAATACAGGCAGATGCTGATGACTCCCAGGATGCTCTATAGAGCTTCTCACACTCTGCCTGAAAAGGAGTGCTTTCTGAAATTGATTCAGTATAGATGACCCTAGAAGTATCCAGACTGCAGCCAAAGCAGACAAGAAAGGGACCCTGTCTCACAGATGAGGTTTGCTTTGTGAGTTAAGAAGCTGTAAACATCAGTTTGCATCAGCAGCATCAAATTCCAACGTCAGTGGCTGACTGGGCCTGTACAAAGGGTATTGATTTGGGATTGGTGTGAGAGACATAGACCTTCCTTCCACAAGGTTTCTCCTGTGGCTGGTCTCTGCCCTTAGCTGTGTGCTATATGCAGCCCCGATTTCAGCAGCCTGAACAGAACCATAACATTTCAGTGTAAGGGTAGTGTGGTGTGGGAGATTCTGAGCCACCTCAGTAGCTGGCTGAGCTTTTGTTTATAGTTTATCTGAAATCCTATTTTAACTGAATGTCCTCTGTTTCTGTTGATTAAGCCCAGCAGCCATTGGAGAGGAAAAACAAAATGTAAAGACCCAAAGCAGGAGGCTGGAAGGGAAGCAGATGCCTGCACGATTTGCTGAGCCACTCTGAACTGCTGTTCCCACCTGTACAAACGTAAACTCCATCCTGCCACTTCAGATTGTTCTGAGGATTCACTGAGACACTCCATGCAAAGCACTTGGCTCAGTATCTGGCACAAAGAACCTGTCATCTGCAAAATAGAGGCAGTAAAATTATATGTGACATTAAAACCCGAAACCCAACTGACTCCAAAAAAAAGAGGACTTAATTATTGGATAACTACCATGCACTCAACTAATAGATCAGAATTAAGACAAAGGGCATTAATAAGCCACGCAATTAAAAACCAATAACAGTAAACATGAGCTTGATAAGGTTTCCAATGAAAAAGACTCAGGAGTTTCAATTAGCCACGAGCTCAGTTTGAAAGGAGAGTGGAGTGAGCAGCTCACAAAATGGTAGATCATGTAATGATAATTCACATACACTGAGCCATTACTGTGTCCCAAGTGCTACTTTAAGTACTGTACTTTACTTATTCAATGCCCTCAGAAACCCAGGGAGATGCTATTGTTATCACCAGTTTATAGATGACAAAACTGGACAGACTACATGAAGCAAACTGCCTGTAGTGATAGAGCTTGCTAATAGCAGGGCTGGGACAGACGAAAGTCCCTCTGTGCACAGCTCTTCTAGATTTGCTGAGTAGGTTGTCAAGGCACAGCCACAGTTCCCTGACTCCATGTCACCCAGCAGTTAAGCTCCTTCCCCAATACCGGGCTCAAAGGCCACGCCTTGACTTTAAGATGCCCACAAAGCTTTGTATCGCACTGTCTGTTGGGCAAGAGACTCTGCCTGGAGGAGTGTCTGAGATTACTGCACCGTTCCTAAACCATTACTTCTTTCTCCCAGCTCCCCTCGGCCCACTCAACAGAACCCCAGAAGCTAATAGCTACCTGCCATTCAAAATTATGTTACCAAAGGGAGGGCTCCTGTTCCCCAAAGATTTATATGCAGTTAGTGGTCAATGAAAGGAGAGACATTTTCTTCAATGGTGTAGTCGCTCCCTGATGGAACTCAGTGGATCACAGAGGGGAAAATAAAGACATTAAAGCAAGAAGGGGATTAGCTGACGTGGGGGGAGGACAAGGGAAGAAATGGAGTGGGACATAAATGCCTGGCGTTCGTGTATAAAAGAGCAATGATGACGGCTGTTTACTCTGCACAATTAATACATTCTACCAGACATCTTTTAAATGGCAGTACCAAAAGCAGGAGGCAAACTTGATGTCTTTGAAGCCTCAAATCTTCTAAAAATTCATGAATATTTTGTACTCTACTTTGTATTATATCTAGCTTTGTTTGAACATAACGATAGTATTTTAAGCAATTTAGCACTGCGTAGAATTGATGTTCTAAGTGTGATGAAGCATCCCTGCTGCTTCATATGACTCCAGCATACTGTTAAAGATGCCCAGCCTGCAAAGCTCAGAACTACAGATGCGTGTTTCATAACATGGAGGGGTGTCCACGGCATATCACCAGGGGATAAAAAGATTGCCAAGCCTAAGAGGCTGTGTTGTGTGTGTCTGTATACTAAAAAGTTCACAGAGATTACACATATGGCCTAGGAAAATGTGGGAGGTTTTATTTTGCTCTTTTTTTTTTCCGGTTATGTAGCATTATTTTTCTACTATGAGCATGTGAAGAAGTTATGCAATTTGTGGTAAGTTTTTTGGGGGAAAGATGGTTAGTTTGTGTGGGATTTTGTTGTTGTTAAGGTTTGGTGTTTTTAAGTTTAATTTTATTTGTGTGCACGTGTGTGTGCACGTGCATGTGTGTGTGCACGCACAAGTGCATGTGCACACCATACGTATGTGGGTACCCATGGAGGCTGGAAGAGTGTGTTGGATCCTTTGGAGCTGAAGGTACAAGTAATTGTGAACAACCTGTTATGGATACTGGGAACTGAACTCTTCCAGACCCCTAAAAAGCAGCAAGTACCCTCAACGACTGAGCCATCTCTCCATCCATGTTTTGGGTTTTTTTGAGACTGGATTTCACACTATCTCCTAGACTGACCCAGAACTCACTATGTAGCCCAAGCTAGCCTCTAACTTGAACAATACTCCTGCCTCAGTGCTGGGGTTACATGCCTGAGTCAATTTGATGGGCTGTTAGTTTTGCTTTTTTAAGATTCAAGAGTTAACCACTGCCTGAATTATTTAGACACCTCTGCAGCAGGCTTGTCCTTTAAAAGCCTGAAACTTTTTCCCCCTGGTACATGGACACAAAGTCATAGTGCCTGAGAGTTTACATTCTCCCTGACTCCCTTTGTCACTTCCAGCAGTGACCTGAAATTCCTGGGGTGCTTGTACAGACTCCTCTCCCCTTCGGAGTTTGCTGTGATTAGCCCAGCAGCCTGTTCCCCAACACTGTTTAATTTTACAGCCAAAGGTTGCTATGTCCTGCCTATACTGTCCCAGCTGTCAACACCAGTCTACCCCAAGCTTTGCCTTTCTGACACCTGTCTTAACACATGTCATTGATACATGCCACTTCAGGATAAGAAGTAAAGGGCCCCCTGCTCTGGATTGATTGTCCTCAAGCTGGATGCTGGCTGAAGCTTGTCATAACCCACTGGACATTTGGAACTTATAGACTAGCCCTCTTCTTATTCTTAGAGATGCCCCCCATGCAAGCCCAGTCTCCCATTCTTCTGTCTTTACCTCATTCTAATGTCTCAACCTAGATCCCATTACCTTACCACTTATGACACTATTAATTATATTTATTGCATAATTATGTTATAACAAGCACTGGTAGAGTGATGTACATACATACATACATACATACACATGCACACACACATATTCATTGTTTGTGGATTTTTTTGATAGGGTCGTATGTGTTCTAGGCTGGTCTCAAACTCACTATGTAGCAGATAATGATCATGAACTTCTAATCACCCTGCCTCCACCTCCTGAATGCTGCGATTGCAAACATGTGATGCTGTAGACTGAACCTAGGGCTTCGTGCATGCAACTGAACCACACCCTCAGCCCTGTGCATTGTTATTTAATGCCCATGGTAATCCTGTGAGGTAGAACTCATGAGCCTTGTTTCACAGATAAGGAAACTAAAACTCGAAGAGCTCTGATGAAGCCTGAAATAACCATCCAACTGCCTTCTGCTGCATATTGAGTCAATCCTAAACTTAGAAGCTAAAGACAACTATTTAATCTAGAGATGGACCAGGCTCAGTTGAGTGACTCTTACCTGAGATTGTCCATGCTTTTGCAGTTAAATGGTTTTGCAGTTAAGACTGGAGTCAAGCATCTCAGGGATTTCCTTACAACACATACAGTTACCTTGATGACTGTATTTTTTTTCTCTTAGGGTCTTACTACGTTACATATTCCAGGCTCACCTAGAACACACTATATAGCCCAGGCTGGCTATGAACCTTCAGTCCTCTTCCCTCAGGTCACCCAGTGCTAGGATTATAGGCATGCCTTCACTGTGCCCTGTTTTTATAAGTTTTTATGAGTGTGGGTTATAAAGGAAGACCAGTCCACTTAGCCACTTCTGCCCTTTAATGGTTAGCTTGCTTCCTACTTCTCCACCACGTGACACTGTCAGATGGCAGCACCTAGTATCAGACTTTCCATCCATACAAAAAACGTAAGTCAAAGAAGCCCATATATATCAGTCATTATGTTACAGCAGCAACAGTGAGCCACGTTAGCGACAAAGGAAACACAACGAAGTGCAGGTATTCTTAGGACTTACCCTCAGAAGTCACACTTAGCTTGTCTCAAAGGTCTGCCCAGGCTTCAGGAGAAAGAATATAGACTCCACCAAATGGTAAAAGGAGCATTATCACACTGCAAGAAGAACATGCTGAATGCGACATATTGTGGTGGCCATCTTTAGAATATGCAATCTGCTACAATCACATGGTTAAAAGCTTGGGCAGAGCCAGCATTTGAACCTAGTTTGGCCTAACTTAAACAGGCCTGTCCTTGGATTGCTAGGGTTTTTCATTGTGTAGTTAGTTGGGGGAGGAGATTATTTTAGTTTGGTTTTGTGGTTTATTAGAAACAACATCTTGATATGACTCAGCCTCCTGAGTACCGGGATTACAGTCCCCCATCTCTATATCAGCAAGTTTGTGCTCTTAAACCATGAGAGTATACTGCCAAAGCAGATTCATAACATCCCAAGCAGTAGTTTGTGATGGAGAACAGTGTATCAGAGAGAGATTAAGCAATAAGTGCACCCTGGGAAGGTAGGCTGGGGTATTGAGATACCCGGGAACAGAACAGCATCGTATAATTTAACAAACAGTTGAGAATATTTAGCCTAAAGAAAGAGAAAAAAGCTTAAAGATATCATGGCATCCTTCTTCAAATGTGTTAAAGGCAAATGTAGCTGAGAAAGACAAGTCTTGCAGTCTCTAACAGATAAAGACACAGGGAGGCAAGTCCCAGTCTTGTGGCTTGGTGCAGGTAGCCTGACACTGACTTTGGACTTACTAACTGCAGTCATCAGCAAATCACCTATCTTCTCTGGGCCTCGTGGTCTACATCTGTTGAACAGTAATAAAGTTTCTCTTACCATTGTAAGCAAGGTCTCAGTAATTTGTACATCCAAAGCCACAGCAGTGCTGTTCAGAGTAACCTAACTGCAGACATGGCTTGGGTGTCTACCCATGGGCAATTGTACAAACACGATGCGGTAAATACACGCAATGGAGTAAAAGTCAGCCTTAAAAAGGAAGGGTGCTGCGTGCAACCAAGGGTAAACTTAATTGCATTGTGTAAACTAAGATGAGACAGGTTAGTGTTCTATGGTATGGAAAACTTTCTAGAGCAGTAAATGTTTCCCAACAATGGAACTGTACTTACTATCACTGCACTGCACACTGGACAATGGTTACACTGTGACTAAGGATGTGTGGAGCACATAGGTTCAGTGCCTAAAGAAAATGGTTAGGACAGTATATTTTATATTGTGTGCCTTTCAGCAATTTTAAACGTTGTAAGAAACATATAGAGTTGCTCTAAATATTAGAGACAGTGCATGTATAGCCACCCAGCACTCAGTAAGTACTCAGCAACAGGTGGTGCTTATCAGAGCTACTTAACAATAAGACGATCAAAATCTGCTTGCAAAAGCAAGCATATCGGTGCTGGTGAAATGACTCAATGGGTAAGGCTCTTGCCTGACTTGAGTTCAATTCCTGGAACTCACATAAAGGTGGAAGGAGAGAACTAACTCCACAAAGTTGTCCCTGATCATCAACCCAGAAATACTACAGCATTTGCACCCCTATCCTCCTCAACACACACACACACACACACACACACACACACACTTTGGGTCTTGGGCCCACTTGGCTCACCCAAGATGAGGTCTGAAGTCTCAGCTTTTAAGACTGATCATGGTCCTTCTAATGGGCTAACCTCAGTGTCTCCCTGGGACCTTGGCAGTTCTCCCTTGGGACTATGGCTAGGGAACAACAGAAGACCAGGGGAGCCCCAAGCTACAGGGTCAGCACTGGAGGAGTGTGGTTGAGACAGCACAAATTACCAGCAGTGATTAGTGTCAGAAAGACATCAGTTCAGTTCTAGAAACATCCACCTAAACCAGATCAACCTAGGCATGGCTTCTGCAAGTAGGCTCCAATCCCTAAGAGAAAGATGTGATGAATTAGGAGTTGGGACCCCCCATAATAGAGATCCCCAAGAAGAACTGATTACAAACCAAGAAGCTAAGCCTCAAATCAACAAATAACACAGGAACAAAAATGACAAGAAGAAAGGAAAGAGATGTGGGGAACTTTTGACTCCCCCACTTATTTAAACAGTTTGTGTAGCACACACCATGTCTGAGGATTAAGTATTTCCTGAATATTCACACTAGCTTAGGCATCATGATGCTCCTATAAAGTACTGTCATTGTTACCCCACTCCTTAAGTGTAAGGAAACCCATTCAGAAAGACTAGTTTAATCAGTTAGCTGCCCACACACTCACAGCTACGAAGCTGTAGTCATGGGATGCAGAATGATTGCTTGAGCATTTACCTAACACGCAGGAAGCTCTGCGTCTGATATCCAGAACCATGGAACAAAAACAATCACTCACACCTGTAACCCCAGCACATAAAAGTTGGATTCAGAAGGACCAGAAGTTCACGGTCATCCTGGGCTATAAAAGACCCTCTATCAAAAAGGGCTGGGTGGGATATGAGGGTGGAGGGAGCCTAGAAAATGGCCCAACAGTTAAGATTCTAGAAGACCCAAGTTTGGATCTCTGCAGCTCACAAAGGTCTATAGCTCAAACTCCACAGGACCAATGGCCTCCTCTTTCCTCTTTGGGCACCTCCACAAATGTGATACACACTCACACAGACACACACATACATAAAAAATAAAAAGAATTTTTTTTAAGTTGTCAAAATCAGGCTTGAGGCCAGAAAACCTAGCTCACATAGTCTTTACCATTTAATCTTCCACCTTAATGGTGCCAGCCAGTTGTACACATATACCATACAACTCAGCTCTGCAGGAAGATAATCATGCTGCCTCTTTCAGGGGGAACAGAGAGCGGAGGCTCAGAGGGATACAGAAGCTCCCAGACATCATTCAGCCAATAGAGAACTGAGATAGGGGTTGAAGTAGCTTGTCAACTCTCCCCAGCACAGGACACATGACCCACCCAGTGCTAGGCACCAGCTTACAGTTGCAGGGTCATTTGAATTCATTCTCTATACCTGGAGGCTAAGAAGCCATCAAATCTCAGGATCATGGCAGAGTCCCAGTACCCTCTCCTAACCTGCCACTCCTCCATTACAAATGCAGCCCTGCCTGGGCTTGGTGTCAGTGTGCTAAGTTTGTGTCTCTGACAGCAACCCTCCCAGGCCCCATTCCTGACTGCCTGTTACGCTGCAAGACCTTTTCCTGGCTCACTAGGGAAAACCTTGGAAAAGTAGGGAAGTGGCTGGGGGTTTCCAGAACATTAAACATCCATTGCCACTGCTGCCTGCCAATCTCCGTGCTAATCACTTGGAGAAAAGAAAGCCAATGCACCTCAGAGGGAGCCTGAGCAGGGCCTGCTCTCAACAGCACTGCCTGCTGAGAAATCCTTGTCTTTACAACAGGAAGGGACCTTGGAAGGTCAATGTGTCCCTTCTCCTGCCCTGGCTCCGACTCACTTCATGCAATAAAAGAGGCCTGGCATGGCCAAAGGGATGTTTCTCTCTCCATATTTGGTAACGAAAATATCAACCAGAGTTTATTCAAAAGCCAGCAGATACTCAGTGAGTGCTTTCTACATGCCAGATTGATTAAATGGGCCTTCATTTTGCCG
Source organism: Rhynchomys soricoides (assembly GCA_019843965.1). NCBI lineage: Eukaryota > Metazoa > Chordata > Mammalia > Rodentia > Muridae > Rhynchomys > Rhynchomys soricoides. The sequence goes on along the minus strand of JADRCH010007518.1, from coordinate 168,828 downwards.
CCACAGTTTATAATCAGAAGCTTAAGCAACGAAGACCAAGGAAGGCATGCTCCTCAGATAGGAGGGTGTGCTGACCCCCTCTCTCCCAGTACAGTGCCTCCTTCCTTCTTTCCTGGCTTGGCTGACCCAGGGATGGTTTTCATCTGTGCAGAACTTTTCCAACGAAGGCTCTGTGGAGTTGAGCCAGCAGTGGGTATAGTAAAATAACTGTAGAATTGCTAATAGGTTGTTTGTTTGTTAAGAAAACCACATTGAATTCAGGGTCAATAACATAGCTCAGCAGGCAGAGGCACTTACCACACACACCAAGCAACCGGAGTTCAATCTCCAGAATCCAGAAAAAGGGAGAAGAACAGAAACAACTCCAACACACATACACACACACACACACACACACACACACACACACACACAGGAGAGAAAGAGAGAGGCCAACAACAATAATTTTTAAACTACATTTGGTGAGTCAGTTATGTTCAGTTTTGTTTTTTGATAAGGTCTCACTATGTAGTTCAGGATGACTTTGAATTCACAAGCGTTCTTCTTCCATCTCAAATGCTAGGGTTATACTTTGAGCCACCACACCTGGCATTGGATTGGGTCTTTGGGGATGCGGGAGGGTAGAGGATCCAAACTCTATCCTCCTGCTGGTGTAGCTCTGGGCTGGGTCTATGTATGAGCCTGGGAAGTCCCTCAGACTCAGTGGGTCCCGTTTTCTATACAGTGGGACTTATTATACCATGTAATGTAGTTTATGAATGTCCATTCCATTCCAATCTTTCACCACCTTGCTATCTTTAACAAAAACACATTTTCTAAAAGGTTGTTGAAAGGGTGCTAGGTGTGGGTCCTTTTGTACTGTTGGGAGAGTTGTAAGTCAGTGCAGCCTTCTGAGGAGTGAACAAGCTTATACTCATTGTTTCTTCCAAATACTTCCCAGGACTTTACTTTGTTCATGAGGAGATACACACCACATCAAAGGTCATCACAAATCACATAACTTCCCATTTTTATCATATCAGATACTTAAAACATATATATGATGAATGCCTACCCTTCAAGGAATTTACAAAAAACCATCACCCAATATCCAGCCTCTCCTTACAAATCAGACTTGCTACTCTGTGCCTATCACCCCAACAACTGGGAAAGCTAAAACAGGAAGACTGCAAGTTGAAGGCCAACCTGGTAGCAGTCAGGGAAAAATTCTCTCTCATAGTTACATCTCAATGGTGGAATGTTTGCTTAGCTTGGGAAAAGGTTGACTCTCCAGTGTGCTGGCTACTTTTATGTCAACTTGACACAAGATGGAGTCATTTAGAAGTAGAGAACTCAACTGAAAACTGCTTGTGGTTTATACCTCTCACACACCAAAAAAAGACAAAAGCATTTAAAATGATTTCTAATTTAACAACAAATTCACTTTATCATTTTAGACAACCAATATTTAAATATCTGTCATTTGTTCTCTTCATTGTTTATTTTTGTACTTTAAATCTCCTGGGAATATTTTCTTCCTTCCTGGTGTTCATCTTAATAAATTCCTTTAATAGGTGTTCTCGGTAGCCAGTGGTTTAATATTTTAAAACATTTTTCATTGTCTTTATTTTACGGTCATCCTTGGAGGGGTCAGAGTTCAACATAGTCCTTTTCACACTGAGGTACGAAGCTGCCATCCCATAGTCTCCTTGGCTTCCACTGTCTCTGTTGAAAAGGGAGCTGGTGTTAGAATCCTCATTGCTGTGTGGGCAATCTTTTCTCTCTGGCTACTTTCCCGATCCTCTCTTCATCTTCAGTGTTTTCCGTTTTCTACAAAATATGAGAGAAAAGACTCTGAAGACAGCATAGATGGGTTCTCTGGTCCCTCTGGGTATAACTGTCCAAGCGCTAACAGGAATTACAGTCAGCTGAGACCTGAGGGAAGACAATCCCTCCATGATGGCTGGCTCAGTGTAGTTCCTGGGAACTTTGCTCCTCACCACGTGAACTTAACCACTGGCTGCCTCAGTATTCTCACAGCACAGAAGTTGGCTTCTCCAGGAGCCAGCAACGTAAGACTAGAAAAGGTGGACACAATGTCATCTGTGACCTAATCTCAGAAATCACAGAGCATCACTGTCACTTTACTGTTGGAAGTCATTGAGACCAGTGTAGTCAGGTATGGGGCACTGGGCACCTCTTCTTGGAAAACAGAGTATGAACATACTTGTGAGCTGCCACAGGAGCCATGACAGAGGCCTGAGGTCACCAACACCTTTGGTCTTCCTAAAGGGACCACATGAGTGCATGGTTCAGTAATGTTAACTCACCCTGGGTAAATACTGATCATTAAAAGACAAGAAAAGAGAAAAGGAGGAGAGATGGGGAGAGGCTGAAGTGTGATGTTTTCTCATGGCCCATTTGGAAGAAATGCCATGTGGCCGGACAGCTCCATGAGTATCCTCAGGAGTCTGTGACTCCTTTCTCTCCTCCCCTGCCTCACTTTGCTTTTTTGCTTTATCCTTGACACCCTGAAATTGTACCACAGAAACATTTTAACATATCTGCATCTCAAGATCAATACTCAGAAACTTGACTTATGAGGAAAATGGTTTGTTATCTTTGAGAGAAAGCCTCTTGCATCCCTGGCTAGTCTACAACTCAGTATGTAGCCCAGGCTAGCCTCAGACATGAAGCAATCCTCCTGTCTCAGCCTCATGAGTGCTGAAATCCTAGGCAGGAGTCACCACACCTAGCTTAAGACATGAACTTCAAACCTTGAAGTTACTAACATTAGTATGCACGGCTTCTTGATGGCTCTGTCTGTCTGCACTAACTATTGAGATTACCAAATTCCCTTCCTAGACATTTCACCATCACTTTAGCTCTTCCTTAATGGAGACTGGTATACGGGGAGCTTCCTTAACCTAGAGATGTTTGCAGGGAAGAACTAAGCTCTAAGCCCTGTAATTACTCTATACTTGATTATCCTATGCTCAGTATTCTATATTTCTATCTTCTATTCTACATTATTCGTCTAGTTTGGTTCCTAGATTTTGCCACAAGTGATGCTGGCTTTTCAGGATAGCACACTAGCATCCACAGTTAAAGGCTGCAATTCCAGCCCTGTTGCTACAGGAACAAAGTCTCCTGATCTGTGAGCTCTATGTTCCAACCCCAGGTCTCTGTGGAAGTGCTGGTACCTCAGCAAGGCACGAAAAATTTCTGAGCGCAACTGCACAGACATCCTAGGCCACGGACAACAAGAACTGCCTGAGTTTCATCCAGCTCCCCAGCTCCCTTCCTTTAGCTGCTGAGCCACGTTAAAGAGAACACATGTCTCAAGGCATCAATCCCCACAGTCTTGAGTTCCTTCATAGCTACTGGATGTTTCCACAGAATCCTGTGATTCAGACTTGTAACATTTTGTAAGGAGCAGAAGCAAAAGTAGGGGCCTTTGATTCTTTTGTCCCCTTTCTGCTTCTCTTCCAGTTTGTGTGGTGCTGGTGATGGAATCTGGGACTTTGTGCACGCCTGGAAGGGGCTCTACCAGTGACATCTCCAGCACCTCTATTCTGTTCTTTATAGAAACTGTCTTCTCCCACTATGAGATTAATGAATTTATAAATCTCTCTCTACACAAAACCTTACTTTCAAGACCTTTGCCCAACAAGGAGTTAGCTTGGAGATTTAAAATAAACAATAGCTTCCCTTTTGAGATACTTCCTGACCTCTCTGAAGCACTAAATCTCCTTTGCTTTGTGGGAGGAAAGCACAGTGAACACAATGTGGCTATTCATCCAAAATACACTCAGTTTGTCCCCTTGAAATACGCAAGATGTTTTCTCAGAACTGGCCTCATTGCCATCAATCCTCTGTGGAGACCACCAGCATCTTGCCTGTTCATTACACCTCCCTCTCGTCTTTCAGAACTCAATCCCAAATGCTCAGTTTTCCCTTTTTGAACACAGTTTGGACCCACTTTTCCGGTTTTGAACTTAGCAATTTTTCCAGACTGTGACCTCCAGTCTTTAAACACAGAATAAGAAAGGATTCTTTCCGGGAACATTTCCTAAGAAAGAGAAGTCAAAAGGAGGTACATTTAAGTCATGCTAAGAAATTACATATGAGAAGTCAGTTTGCAAATTCTCATGCACTACGTACCTATCAAGTGCTAGTTCACGAAAGAAGTGAGAATGGCACTTTCTTTCTATTGTCCCTCTATATACTTGCCTTTGTGATAACATTTGTCCCAGGGGCCAGGAAGGAGAACCTTAGGGTCAGAAGACATCTTCTTTAAGTCTTTAGAGGAAAAGGGTGGCCCCAGGAGGGCACCTGTGGAAAGGCATTGCAGACACATCTCATCTGCCTAGACAGCCACTGGCTTCAGGCATCTGCTGGCAGACTGGGATTAGAAAATGCAGCTTACAGACCCTATCTAGAGAGGTCCAGGGCACAGTGTGAGATGGTAGCTCATCAGAACCTCAGAGCCGCCACTGGTCGTTTCTGTGGCCTGGGCAGAGATCCACCCAGGCTGCTGTCCAAATTCTCTCTGCTGAATAGAAGAGGAACTGATTTATATCTCCAGCAGGTATGCCAGAGAAAATTCAAATTGATCAAAAATTAAATATTCATAGGACATTATTCATTAAGATTCATCTCACCGAGTGGATGAAATGAAGCAAGGGAAGAAATTAGCTTGCTTGAGAGTGTCAAAGTGATTATGTGATTAAATTGCAATTTATAATTTCTCCTTCAAAAAAAAAAGTGTTACTTCTTGATTTGTGTTTTCTCCTCCTTGCTGTGCCCCCTTGTTGTCTAGACCTGAGCCAAGGACACTCAGGGTTAATGGGAAATAAGAAGTCTCCAAACCCAAGGTCTGGGATAACTCAGTCTAACCTCCCCTAGCCACACCGACTCCAAGCAGGGTCTGAGATTGCTCTTTCCACCACATGTCACCCATGCTGACTCCACAAAAAGCCCTTCCACCAGCCTCGGGGCTCTGTTCTTGGTGCCAAGATCAGGAACTCCAGAGGCAAGTGACTACCTCCCTAGAGAAGACCATCCAATCTCCACAGCGCCACTCAGTGGACAGTTTCCAGATGTGCCCACAACCTTTCCTTCCTCCACATGAAAAATCAAATGTATGCAATTTAATATCCCCACCCTTCCACTGGTCCTTAAAGGGTCCATCCAGGGGCATCCCCACCGTTCCATTGGTCCTTACAGGGTCTATCCAGGGACATCCCCACCCTTCCATTGGTCCTTGCAGGGTCTATCCAGGGACATCCCCACCCTTCCGTTGGTCCTTGCAGGGTCTATCCAGGGAAGTCTCTACTCCCAGTTAGTGTCCACAACCTCAAAGAGAGGGGAGGTCCTTCCCATACCCTGGGTCCCCTCTCCTGAACTTCCAAAAAAGTCTTAAGTGGTTCTCAACCTTCCTAATGCTTTGACCTCTAATACAGTTCCTCATGTTGTGGTGACTCTTAATCATAAAATTATTTTCATTGCTGACTCCATAACTACTATAAATCAGAATACAAATATTTTTGTTTCCCAGTGGTCTTGGATGACTCCTGAAGAAGAGTTGTCCAACCTCCCCCACAAAGGGGTCACGGCCCACAGGCCGAGAATCACAGGTCTTGAGGCAAAGTCTGAGTCAGGTAGTCAATTGATGAAGTTCACCCAGTGAGAAAACTTTCCCTGGAAACCAGCAAGCCAGCTCCCAAGCTCCGGCATCAAGGTACCCTGGGGGTAAGATTGTCAGAGTTCAAGAACCCAAAAGGTTAAAAAGCAAGCAAATATATGTTCGGTACTGAAACCCAGCTCCAGGGCCAGGCAGCATATTCTGCCCTCCACACCCCACTCTAAGTGAATCCAGGGATGGCACAGAGACACAGGCAGCTAGGCAGGTTAGTTTCCCAGCCGTGTCCTGCCTGGCCTGACAACCCTGTGGAGGGAGACAGAGGAGCCCCAAGGAGCAGTAAGCTCCAAGTGGCACAGCTCAGCTTTTATCTGTTTTAGACATGATGTTTCTCTGTGCAATTTCATTTCAAGAAAACGCTTTGCTGCTAAAAATAATTTGAAAACCACTGAATTAGATGACCCCTTCCATGGCCCTTCCTGTCCCGGAGCCTCTGATGCCCTGACTTCAGTGGTACAGAAATCAAAACGTTCTCTGAGCTAAACAAAGGCTTTCTCACTCATATAAAGAAACTTCATCTGTCTGTTGGTCAGTCTGTCTAGAATCCAGACTCTAGTTAAGCTGGTATATGTGGGACTGGAGACAGGTAGAGAACTATTCATCTTCCCCTGTCTTTCTATCTTCTTCCATCTTGGTCTTTTGCTGTCTCTCTAACTCTCCCTGTCTCCCTCTTGCCACTTCCCAATAAAGATTTAGAGGCTGGCTCCAGCAGCTGAGAGGGACAATATTAATTCCAAGCTTGTTTCCAAACACCACGGAGGCCTGCCCGGGTTAATTAGTTGCACAGGCTTTTCTGCAAGTGAGCAGGATTTTTTTAAACCTCTCTGTCACTGCATTTATTTGTTTGTTTTCTGTTTTATTTGAAAATACATTTATCTGACAATAAATAACATCCACCATGACTAGGGCTGATAAAGACAATGAACAGCCCTTCCCAAGGGCTTGGAGAAATCTCATTTAGAAGGTTTTCTAGTCCAGTCCTCCTACCCTGAAGGCTGTCTCCAGCCCTTGGGAGAAATGGACAGGCCAGGGAAGTAGGCGGAAGCTGCAAGAGGTGACAAGACCAAGAGCAAGGACATGTAAGTTGATGCCCACTGAGGAAGCAACCGCTGTGGGGGAGAGGGGAGCACCTGAAGGTCTCAGTAAGGGACATAAGGATGCCTGCACTTGCAGCAGGATAGGGTGAGGTCTCCAGCCCCAGTTCTACCAAGGATAAGCTGTGCCACCTCAGCTGCTCACCTCCGCCCCTCGGGTTCCTCCACCCAAAACTGAGAATAGTAATCACACCATTCTGCCCAGACTGCTTGCAAATACATCAAGGAGATGATGGAAGAGAACGTACAATGCAAACAATAGACTCTCTTTCAGATGAGAAGTGTTCATGTGGACTCGCCTGGAATATATAGTCAAGATTCTGAGTCTCCCTGGAAAAAAGCCAGTCTAACACATTAAACAGGGGATTGATGAGAAAGCATCAGCTTTCTGTCTACAGGCTCTGTGCTGAAGACCGAACCTAAGGGCCTGAGTCCTCCCAGGCCTCAATCAGTTCTTGCATAAGCCCTAGCTGGGAAGATTCTATTACTCCAAACAGATTATGGTGTGTACCTTACTCTGATCCAACAGGGCTCTGTGAGCAGAAAAATGAGAGAGGGAAGGGGCAGAAGGGCATGGCCCAAAACCAAGCAGCCATCCTGTCCCAGGAGAGGCAAGGGGCAGAAGGCTGAGGCCTAAAACCAAGCAGCCAGAGTGTCCCAGTTTGATTTCTGGTGCTGTGATAAAACACTGACTGAAATCAGCTTGGGAAAGAAAGGGGTTACTGCATCTTACAATCCAGGTCACCGAACAACGCTGAGGGAAGTCAAGGCAGGAACTCATTCACTCAAGGTAGGAACCTGGAGGCAGGATCTGAGGCAGAGGCTGTAGAGGAATGCCTCTCATGGGCCTGTTCTCCATGTTTTGCTCAGACTACTTCTTATACAACCCAGAACTGCCCACAGGGGTGGCACCACCCACAGTGGGCTGGGCCCTCTCACATAAATCATTAATCAAGAAAACTCCCTACAAGTTACCCATAGGCCAATCTGATGGAGGCAGGTTTTTTTTTTTTCAGTTAAAGTTCCCTCTTCCCAGATGACTGTAGCTTGTCTAAATGGACAAGAAAACAACACCAGCACACAGTCCTACCTGTGGGTAGAGTGAGCCACGGAGTCAGATCATCTCTCTTTGTGCCACTTTCTAATTATAAAGTTTAGATGCAGTGTTTAATAGTTTAGTTCTTTTTAATCTGCAAAATGGGGGTAATGCTGGTACCTAACTCACTGCATTGTGCTGTGAGAACTGAGTGAAATGAGGTGTATGGTGTGCTCCAGACATGTGATGGCACATAGCAAGAGCTTGAGCTTAGTGAACACTGGGAGGTTCTACTGAGATCATAATGCATACACATCTAAGATACATGCAAAGACACTACAGTAAGTAGGAACTTGCTGCCAACAAGAGCCTGAGGCACACAGTAGAGGAAAATTCTGGAGGGATAGGATTTAACTGAGAATTCTTGCAGGAGAAAAAGCAAACAAAACGTGGTCTTAAAAGGAAGAAACGAAACTATGCATGGTTATACCCATCCTTCTGCTGAGGCAGGAAGATTGCCATGGGTTCAAACCTGGGCTCCATGGTGCGTTCTGGACCAGCCTCAGTTAGCAAGTAAAACCCTGTCTCAAAAGGATGGTGATCATGACGATGGGCAGAAGAAACAGGGTTCCCTACCTAGTGCTGGATTTGCCTCCCACCGTCCGCATTGTTCAGGAATTAAAGCCAAGAGCCAGCCAACACCAGAGTTACCAGGAGTCACCAGCAGATGGAACCAGTCACCACCACACAGGGCTGAGGGAACCAGCACACCACACCCCCAAAATGTACCAGCAACCAATCCAGCTCCAGTCCAGACAGAAATAGGTGACTCAATGTGTATATGGCAGAGGCCATCTCTCTCCCGTGGGAAAGCTGACAGAGGTGATTTCTACCCAAGGAAGAAAGAGAGAATCCAAACTCAGAAGCCCAGAGCATCCTCAGAGGCCTGGAGGATTGAGATGCAGCCCAGTGTGCTTTCTACTCCACTGCCCCACTGTGGAAAAAGAAAGCAGAGCACTTGATGCTCCTGACCTGGCATCTGGAACTGTGCTTGACTGTAGACACTGCTTTCATAACCTGTTTTATTTTATGTTGCCAGAGTTTGAACCTAGGGCCTTGCACATACAAAGCAAGAACATCTAAAACAAAATTGTGTGTGTGTGTGTGTGTGTGTACAGGTTCATGCATCTTAGTGTGTGAGTACAGGTACTCCCATACCACAGTGCACATGTGAAGATCAGAGGACAAACTCAGGTCAGTCCTTGCCTTCTACCTTGCCTGAGACAGAAACTCTTTATTGCTCCTGTAAAAGTCAGACTCTGTGGCCCACAAGCTTTCAAGGATTGTCCTACCTCCACCTCCCATCAGCCATTGTGCACCAATGGTCTCAGGATGCGGAGGAGCTGGGAGGCAAGGTCTCGGGTGGTGGTTAGTGTGGCAGGTATGAATGACTTGGGAGGAGAGCTCATTTATTGCAATAGCAAGGTTGTCACATATAGCTTGAGTCAGGGAAGGGCGCGTGCTGCTCACAGGGACAAGGGTCTTCCAAGCATACTAGCTAGATTAGCAGACTACAGATCACATGATTTCTGAGAAGTCAGTTCTCTGGCAAGGAAACAGAAGCCTAACTGTTTTTATCATGATGTGGCCTTTGTCTTTAAGGAGTTGAGTAGGTCCAAGCCTGATCTAGGTAGGGAGTGGCCCCTCTTCTGCAGTGCTCTCTGAGACACATCCCAGGTATGGGCAATGCTACATGATCCCTTATCTGATTTGGGAACCCATAACTGTAGCCCTCTTTACATGGACTCTGAGAGGTTCTGGGGACTCAAACATGGGTCCTCACACCTGTGTAGTAAGAACTTTTACCCACTAAGCCTTCTCCTCAGCCCCTAAGCAAGCACTCTTGCATTGAAATTGGTACTCATCGGAAGCCTAAAGGTTCTGAAAGCAGGAAGTCCACTGATTTCCATCCAGAAGCAACAGACATGCCTACTAAAACATGCTAAGCAGTAGATAGGGCACCCTTTCCATCCAATCTGTGTGTCCCTCACATAGTTGCTACAGAACATTCAGAAGACCCTGTGACTTCATGCAGTGATGTTCGGAAGTCAGCAGAATGACCAGAGCCCAGATTTACCTGGCAGCTTCTAAATGAAGAGTTGGCTGCACAAAGCAGAGATGGAGTCACTGGGCGCCTCTATGACTGGTGAGGCTAAAAGTGCAGCTAATGGGCAAGGCAAGAAAGGGGCGGTCCTGGTTTGGGAAGAGAGCTCCATGAAGCAGAGTCACACTGGACCAGGAAGAGGTAAAGGACACTTGCCCCTTCCTGTAAGTCACGTAAAGAGACCTACCATTCCCCATCCTTCCCCTCTGCCCAGAGGCACTAAGGCCTCAAAGAGAAGGGTGATGGGGTGCCTCCAAAGCAACCCCATTTCTCAGCCACTGCTCCAAACAGTTGTGGACCAACTCCAGCATGTGCTAAAAGGGAAGGAGAAAAGCTTTAATTAAAAATTGCAATGCAATTTTTAAGATAAAAGACTGTGTCTCCATTAACATAATAAGACCATTGTGGTGGGTGAAAGTGGCTGAGAAGTTATGGACACACACAGATGGTTAAGGGAGCTGCTTCTCGGCAGGAGAGAGACCTGAGCCATACACACCGAGTGCGGGCCTGAGCCATACACACCAAGTGCAGCCTGAGCCATACACAGCGAGTGCAGACATGAGCCATACACACCAAGTGCAGACATGAGCCATACACACC